>CAEFZX010007512.1:0-13435 GCA_903066825.1 Alfaro cultratus | reverse complement strand
AGATAGGCGTGGCTTCACCTTGGCAAGTGCATCTTCACAGCAAAGTCTGTTCATTTTCTTCTTTTTTTGCTCGACATATTTAGTATGGATTAAAATATTAAGAAAGAAACCACACGACGTACAACTATGACAGCCGTTGAATACTGCGCGCACTAAATTCCCCGCAGCACTGATTGGCCAAGCAATGTAACATGATCCTCTGCAGCAAGTGATGGCCAAGCGGGGCGTGTCATCACGACTTTACACAAGTGTGTCTTTACCTCCGCGGCAGAGGCTCCGCCGAACCCCTGACACCGACTCATCGAACCCCTGAGGTTCGATCGAACCCAGGTTAAGAACCACTGGTTTAGATTGTTTAATTAGAAATTCATAAAGTACACAGGGGAGCTATAGATGTTTTTAACCTGCTGACTAAATGTCAGGTCTATAGACGGAGCATCTTAATCTATCAGTAACACTCCTGTGATGGACACTTTGACACATGACAGACTTGGACCTTCTATTTCAGGATGTAGGTTCAGCTGTCAGAAGCACTGACATCACCCATCTTGCATCTACTAATAGATTATATTCAGAAATATACCCACGGTCTGTTATTTAAATAATGCAATGAAATAGAAACCTTAAGCCTATATAGCTTGATCCAGCAGTAATGTTATGTCAATTGAATAACTTAATGTATTTTAACATAAACTTGGATTCACAACTAATTGCATTCTTTGCGATGTTGAGATGCTATTAAACCAAATCAATGAGAAATAAAAATAATTCCTTGACTTTTTAAATGTATAACCAATTGTTTTGTGGGAAGATACACAATTCACTTTAGATTAAAAGATAAAAACAAGAGTGATTCATTTTACAATTGTACAATTTTGCATCGTGCTAAATTCACATCTCTACACTTATGACTATTGCTCATGATTAGCTTTTTTACTGACGTGATTTCATATTCTAACCTTAAATGTTGTGTTTTTGTTACCTTTAAGCGAAAAAAAGAAAATCAGCATAATAAACAGAAATACAGGTTGCCAAAATAAAAGAATTGATTGCTAGAGATGCTCCATCAGAATAAAAGTGACAGCAACCTAGATGCAGCCAGTTTATTCATCTTTTTCATCGCTTTATTCAACAGCTTTCACAAGAAATGAATATTCTCTTGTCAGCTTTGAAGGATTCAAGACTATTCTTGGGTTTTATGGCCAAATTCACAGGTGGGAAAAACTCTGGAGAAATGTTTTTTTTTCTTTTCTTCTACCTTCGTACTATTATTAATCAAACGTGCAATGCATACAGAGAAGCCGCTGGAGCAGAATTCACTTTTTTTTTCCCTCTCAACAATACTCTGCTGACCAATTTCCCATCACTTGCTCAGACTCACCCCATTTTGAAGAAGCAGCACTTCAACTTTATTACCACAGCTCTAGCAGACAGGGACTCATAAAGCTGACGGGTGTGATAACTCGTCCCCCACCTTGTCATTGCTCGGAGAGGAAGATGGAACAAAGGTGTGATGGGGAAGGGCATGAAGTCATCAACCCCGCAGTGTGTTCGATGGGTTTTCCTTGTGACACCGTGTCGCTCCAGATTTAAAGACGGAGAAGGGCCCGAGCACTGATGTGTGATGGAGTGCTGAAAAACTCAAACAGTGCTGATGTAGCTCAGCATTCACATCTTTCTGTGTCCATCTCCAAGAGCAGGTTGTTCTCGTGATTGAGGGGCAACAGGGTGAGAAGGGCGGAAGCACTTTCTGAGACTAAAACCCGTCTTCCTCAAAAATAACACCTATCTTTTTATTCCTAATTAATATTAAATCATTTTACTCTCATGCTTATTTAATAAGCACATCCAGCTTCACCTGGTGAGTTATGTAAAAACATACTCATCAACTTAGCATAAAACCTTAAAAGCCACTTTGAAGTATGAAATCCACGTGCCATACAAATGTGAAAGAAGAACGTTTTGAAAAGTGGTAACTTAACAAAAACACCTGCCATGATCAAAATTTTGATTTTGGAGCACTGGAAAAAAACATTTTGGGCTTCAGTAGGTTGTAAAATTATTCCAATCTCACACAAAGTTGTACAAACAACAACGTCACTGCATACTTTTTAAACTAAATTAAAGGGATGCTGTTTTTGTCCAAATTAACGTTAGAATAAAATACTTTTTTTGACATATTACACCAAATCATGTAATATGTCAAAACCTTATTAGGACTGTATATTCTTGCACTTATTAATACACATAAACTCATGTTACTGCATATAATTCAAGAGTCAAGTTAGCAAAAGCATGCTAGCACAGAAGGTGCAAGGGCCAAAATGGCTTTTCACCTTCCCTTTCAGCATTTAAGTGGTTTGCACTTTCTAAAGTTTCCATAGGATCCATCAGGTAGGAGATGGTGTCAACATGAAAAGCTGTATTAAAATAGACCACATGTTTACCCACAATGGAACTGGAGACTAAGCATCTCATCATTTCTTTAAGGTTTTAGTCTTGGACATCTTTATCATCCAAAATATGGATTTTCTATTCAGTAACTTTACATAAGAATGTATGAGACGAACAATATAACTATAAAAGGACATAATTTGTCATATTTGCTTATTTGTGACCATCGCACCCATTTTGTTTGTGTCAAAGAGTTTGAATAGACAAACGATTAAAGAGGTTATCGCTTATGGGTGGCTATTTTCCTCTTTACAGCTGTGTACATTTGCCCAGGGGTACAGTCGACCCCTGCGCCAACACCAACTTATTGCTGGTGTAAATCAAACTCCAGCCGCACACCGCATCCTCCCACGATGAATATTTAAACACGTACACATACTAAGCTCCCTTGCATTGTCTATAATATTATTACTTGCCTCAAGTTATGCTTGAAATGTTATTTTTGACATTTTTATTTTAAGAAGCTTCTGTTATTCCAGACACGTCTGGATGAAGGCATCCAAAAAAGAGACCCGCTTTCTGCAGCTGATGCCGTTTTGTCTGAGAGGTTACCGAGGACACAGAGAAGTGACGGGGTGTATCCAGGCTAATGCATCTCTGCTCACCGACAGATGACACACCTCCAGACCTATCTGTTCATTAACCTCCACAATCAAGATTCACGGCTCTATTTTCCGTAGCCCCGCTTGCCAGAGGTGCTTTGTTTTCTTCAGTGTTAAATGAATTAAATGGGCGTGCTGCCAAAAAGCGTGGCTCGTTCAACGTATCAGAAACAGCGAGGGTTGAGGTGTGCATGGACAAAAAATCCGACTGTGTTCACTAGCTGCCTGCAGCTGAGTCAAAAGTGATGGATTTTAGTTTCACAGAGCCACACTCTGACCTCTATTTTTCAAAGGCCAAGCTGGGACAATGTTGTGATAGGGGGGAAAAAAACATAAAATTTGCTCTGAGTTATAATTACTAAAAGCATTACCTTTTAAAATGTCAGGGCCGATTCAGAGCTCCAGTGCACACAGACACACACAAAGATAAAAACTCAATAGTAAAACAGTGATGAGCACAGTTGCTCATGTAAATGAGCGGCATTAAGTCCCGTGCTCGGGAAGCAGAAGCAGAAGCAGAAGCAGACAGTGGCTCTGCATGACTGGCTCTGTCAGCAGGAGCATACGGAGCCCTGGCACTGGCCAGGTGGCTCCTACATCTGGCCCATTAGCTCTCGACCACTGCAATGACTCTCTGTGCCACCAAGAGCCCTTCTGAAATAATATCATCAGGACCTGCAACTGCTGAAGGCCACCTTGCTCATTGCCTGCTCAGAATAGCACAACCGAGCTGCACTCGGAATGTGACCTCCCAACTCTGAGAACGGATCCGGTGATTAGCTTGCAAAACTGTCACTGAGAAACAAAAAAGATTTTGAAGTAATTTTATGACTTTCAAAGCAAATATCAGTGCTACTTCTTTAAATGTGCAGATACAAGTCAAAAATGTTCTTGTTCAGAGTCTGAGCTTTGAAACACAGAATATATTAAATATATAAAGTTATGCTTTACAACCACTATATGTCCTCACCTCTGTTTAAGGTAAGCAATTAATGAGTTATAACAGCAGGAAGAGTAAAAAAGTTAAATTGACCCTAAAAAATTATGATTTTCATATTTCAATAGTAACTGTCAGGGTTTTACTTTTGGTTGTTAAAACATCAGGTCAAAAAAACAAGCTCATCTTCTGTTAATTTGAAGTTTACTTATTGCTTATGTTCAACTCGGATTTCTACAGTGATAAAATAGAAGTGCATCTGTCTCGGCTGAACTACACACACCTTTCAGTTGGAGTTTAACGAGAACAAAAAAATGGCTCAGTCTCTGAACTTTTACTCTTTGGTCTTCAGTCCCCTGTCTCTCGGGTACCACCTCCCACCTCCTACAAGGCACCACTTGCCCTGAACACCGAGTACCAAGTGATACGATCTATCCATCAAGTACAATGCTGCAACATTCAAGGCAAAGAGAGAGCAGGGAAGGCACATTTTTGGGCTATAGCACATCTGCCAGCATTAACCCAGAATAGTGAAGAGGGAAGAGGTTGGTGGGGGAGTCTTTTGAAGATGGTTTACCAGATCTCTTCATAAGAACATCTCCTTTGAGCAAGCAGCAGTTTAAGAAGGTTCTCAGGCAGAGATGAACATGAAGAGGATAAGAAGTCCATTTGGCACCAATGTCAATGGAAAAATTACGTATTATTGTCAACAAATGCTTTAGAACTGCAGCTATGAATAGAAAAGGAGACTCTTCATTGTGGTTCATTTAAATGAAAAGCATTAAGTTTAAACTTTGAGCCAATCATGCAATCTGAAATAAAATAATAGATGAATCTTTTGTTTTGGCTACAACTGATGGGATAAAATTGTCCATTTCATCACTATGTGCTCTGACCATAACTCAGCTGAAAAATAAGGCCCGTTTGAATATGCTGTCCAAATAATTTTAATAAAAGGATGGAGGCGAACAGAAATCAAATCATAATCCTTAATCAATGCAAAAACAACAAAGACATGAACTGAGCATTTTCTTCAGTTCATGTCCTGAAGGCGAGTAGTCTGCAGAAATAATGCACCTTCCCAATAAGAAAACACTGAATATATAAAGAGCTAGACTGATGAAGTTGCCCTTTCAGAAGTAACAGCATTAAAGGGCTGAATCTCTGCTTTCAACTCAAATATTTTACTGGTTTATCTGAATTCAGATAAAAGAAACAGCCTTCAAGCAGAAGACGAATTAACATTAGTGTGGAATTGTAAGGGAGAACTAAGTGTAGAAGGACAAGTAGAGAAATAGTCCATCAAATACAACACATGGCTGCTATTTGTAATCTCAAAGACATTATGCTCCAATGGTAGTATGACTGCAACAAAATCTACACATTTTAGCTATTACAATTGTACTTTCTGCCATTTCCATGAACAGATTTTGCCATTCAGTTTAGTCATATTTGTGTAACCCCAAAGAGCAGAAAAAACTAAGTATGACTGTCCTGAGCAATGGTGGCTGAAAACTGCAACTAAATTCAACATGTGTTTATTTTGAATATGTTTATTAATCCAAACAACCATATTTACAGGGTTTCTATATCTTTGTCAGGTAAAAATATCATATTCTAGCATCAAGTGAAGGAGAGATAAGTAGGGAACGAGGAGTAAAGGAAGATAGAGTACTTGAAACAAAGGAAGAATAAAACTTTCTAATGAGGTAATGAAAGAAGGATAAACATAAAAAGTAGGGAGATGACACAATGTCTGAAGGAAAAATAAAAAAGTAATAAAGGACAGAAAGATTGAAGGCAGGGGATATGGATGAAAGGACAACAGAAAGGAAGGAAAACCTCAGAAAGAAAGGAGGAAAAGAAGCTAAGAACAAAAAAGAAACAAAGATGAAAGGGGAGACGCAAGGAATAAGACGAAAAACAAATAGACACAGAAGGAAACATAATTAACACAGTGGGATTGGGGACAGAGTAGAAAACTCAAAATATTTTCCATAATTGTATTTTCTACACTTTTCTAAACCTGGAAAAGACTGAAATCGCATTTTGTATATTTCTATACTTTTCCAGACTATAGAAGAACCCTGTAAATTACTGGTACAAACATAGCTCTCACAATTGCATACAGGACTAATCGTTACTTTTTGAGACAGAATACTGTAGTTAAAATCTGACATGTTAACCCAGAAACAATAACCACCTGCACAACCACTGCTACTGATTTAGGGTGAAACCACTGAAGCTCATTACAGCACAAAAAAATGACTAGTTTATCCAGTGAGAAAAACTGCTGGAATTCAAACTTTTTATAAACTTTCCAATAGTTTGACAACATTACCGATTCATGTTCAGCCATCAAGAAGTTGAACTTTTCCATCTCCCACAGGCTGCATCTCAGTCCGCAGGGGAAAATTGGGAATGTTTGAGACTTACCAAACTGCATGTAGATCTTTAAGGTTGAATTCTGAAAAAGAAGGGCGGCTGATGTGCTCCTCCTCATCATCCTCTGTTTCTATAACATAAAAAGAATAGTGTTTTTTTCTTTTAAAATTTGATATATTTAGAATTTAAACATACATCTGGAAGTCCAATACTTTGTGCAAAATGTGAGGAGGATCAACAAACAGGACAGGACAGCTGACGTGTCCCTGAGTAATATGAAATAAAATGAAGGTTTATCCCGCATATATGGATACACACTGGGAATTTACTCCCAAAGCAGCCTCTTGTCAATGTCAAAACCTTGCAAGAAAGATCGGACAAGAGGAGTTGTGAAAGCTTAGCAGCAGATGTTGGTGGAGGCCTCCCCAACAGTTCATTCACCCACCTACTTTCCCTGAAGCTATGGTTTCTAACTTTATGGTCAGCTTAATGCATATACTGCTATTCCTAAAACTGTCAAACTAATAATCGCTTCAACTGGAGTCATTTGCTTGCCTTCCCAGTGAGAGGTGCTTCAGTGAAATGACCTGAGGACATGATTGGGAGCTAAGTGGACTAGAACAGCACAGTGGAAATTTATCATGAAAAAATCTAGGGTAACAGTTCTGTAAAACAAGGCCCACTTGTGTTGCTTAAGTGAAATTTCATTACATTATATGTTCTGGAGATAAAAATGTCCCCTCATCAATGGAAACATTTCTCAATAAGGCATCATAATTTGTTCATAATTCAGTACTGTAACAGCTTTTAAAATTTACAAATCTGCAACAAGTTAGAGATTTCACCGGTGCAGAGCTTGTCTTTTGCTTTGATTTATTTCTGATATTTAGATAGAGCAGGCACTACATACTCACTAATTTCACTTTTTCTCCCCCCCCCACACACCTACAGTCAAGGTGAGACTGACACAAAACATTTAATAATTCCATATACTTCTGTTGCTTCTCATTGAGTTTAAAGTATCTGCACTGAATATGTGAATTTTAATAAGATCCACTTAATGTTATTTAAATGACTTAGCCTATCCTACTTATTAGATTTTATTCTACTTTTTTGCCTTATGTCTGTGCTTCTGGATTTAACCAGAAGCATAAATAATTTTTTATTGCTAGTGCTCTTTATTTGAAAGTAGTCTGACAAGAAGGGGGTCAATTAGTAGGAGGTTTTAGATAGGACTCGGGACGGATAACCTACAATGGTTGTACAAGATATATATTTTACACCTGTTCCTTTCAATGCAATGAATTCAAATTATCTGCGGTGAAAACGTCTGTTTTTATTTCTAAAATATTCAAGGATGTAAAAAGAAAATACTGCCATTTATTTTAAAAATAAATAAAGTAAAGCCAATTTCAAGATGATTTAAAAGGTCAAAATAAATAAATAAATAAACTGGTTCCTATGTTGTAGTTTTGTCCAGCTAATGACGATGAAACCATGTTGCGAATGTATAACTTAAACGAAGGAGATATTTTGGTCAATAACTTACAGGCTGTAGGACGAAGACAGCCGTCTGGCGGTTCTGAAGAGGGCGAGCGTAGCAAATATAAAACCAAATTTAATTTGTTGATAAAGGAATTAAATTAGCTTCAGAGAAAGAGAAAAGTAATTGATAGAAGTTCAGTGGCGATGAGGCTGCAGCTAACGAGGAGCAGCTGCGCTGGCAGGTGAAAGTCACGTGACCAACAGGGACAGAGACGTTCAGGGCGCGTCCACCAACAAGATAATGACTTATATTAACTGAAACTGTATATTTATGCAAAAGAAATGGCCTCTACATAAAACACTTCTTTGCTCCAGTAATAGAATATGTACAAATCCATCTTTTATTTCAGTAGCATAAATATATACATAATAATAAGATTTTTACATAAATAATTTAAATAAATATTTTGCCCTCAACGATTCATGAACAAATACGTGACTTCAATAAGTATTAGAGTTTTTTTTGGTCTGTAGTCCTGATTTGTCAAACTCTATCATATTAAGGTGGTACAAAAAAAATGGCGGAAATGATTCACTTTCTCTTTAAATTTTATTGAAATATATAATGCAACAATGATTTATAAATAATAAATGGTAGTCTAATCTAGATTTTTTTATGTTTTTACTGGTATTTTGTTGATTTCTCTTTGGTAACTGAAGTCTGGTTGAAAGGACTTCTTGCCATCACCCTAATCTTTAGTTCCCTCCACCAATTATTTATCAGATCCTAATCTGTACTCTTCATTTGACTAGGTTTACTTTCACACTGCACTTTTGAAAGTGGATCAAACCACCAGAACAACATCATGTAGGTACAACAGCTGCTCTTTTAGGGCACAGTTTAATCAACACCTTAGATAACATGACCTACATCTTCTAAGAATGCACCACATTAAAACCTGGGTTAGATCTCCCCAATGTTGACAGAAACTAGTGTCGGAGCTTCCGGAGGAGCACCACAAGGCTGGTGAGAGTCATTCCCAACAGAAAACATCTATTCAAGATAGCTGGGGTCTGTTTGTTTCTGCATTGTTTTGCCAAGACAACAGAGCGACGGGGTGTCATGGTGATTAAGGAGGCCGCCCTTCAACTGGAGGATGCTGCGTTCAGGCCTCCGTGTTCTCAAGCATCTCTCCTTTTGTTGTGTGCGCCTGAACCCCCAGCCGTTCACGGTGTGTCTGCTCACTTTGCTGCTTATGGAGAATTCCCATCAGCATGCAGCTAAGTTTGAAGGGTGGGCGGCGGGGGGGTTAATGAGTTGAGACGAGGTGTTTGTTGCTCAGCTTTTCCTAACGCTCTGAAGCGTACAGGAAGACGTTGAGAAACAGGAGGGGCTGCAGCTCATCAAACGGCAGGAACGGCTTCACTTCTGGAGTCAGAAGCTGGATGAAAAAAAAAGCTGAATGACCAAAGCGACTGTATATGGTGTATGAACATACAAAAACAACCCATAAGCCCTCTTCGAATTTGAGAACCATGTTTGTTAAATGGGAGAAACACCATTTGATAGGGGGGCGAGTAATGGTGGCTTGTTAATTCATAATCACCCTGAATTAATGATTGAGACAGACTAAGAGGCATGGGGCATATGGAAAAGAGAGGGCTGCAGCTGCTCCCCAGCGCCTTGGGGGGGCTTGAAGGAATGGGAGGACCTCTGTGGCTTGTCACACACAAACATGCATGTCCACAGGCATAAACAAGCACACATATGAACAGAAACACAGAATATGCCTATATTAAAACGTCACTGACAAGAAAATGGCTTCAGCTTTAATCAGGTCTTACATGGTTGACAATGACTTTTCTTCTAGTGAAAGTCTTGAAGACAGTCTGGGAGAATTCACCAATACAATTCTGGATCAGAAATTACAAAATAAATGTCCTTTATTCCTGACCTTTACATTTCTTGTCTTTTATTTGAGTAAAGTTTAACCATGAATACATGAATTATGAATTAATATGAGTTACGACAACATTTAATTTCCCTTTGGAATCAATAAAGCATTTTTGAATTGAATTTTGAATTTGGATAGCAATGAGAAATATTTTTTTTCACTACGCAAAATGAGTCGTTCATGTGCTCCTTAGAATAATTTAGGTTGACCAAACCTTCCATGATGTTTTTAATAAAGTGTTGCTTTTTTTAAACCTTTAAGCATACTTCATGTTGTATGACAGGCTCTGTTTTACTAATTTCTTAATTTCTTCTTAGTTTTGCATTTATTGAAATTTGGTTTAATCACTAGAATGTCACAGTTTAACAGTTGGGCGGCTAATAAAAGTTAACATCTTCATTCAAATGGCTGTTTAATTTACTTGGGTTATCTGTCTTATATTAAGATTTGTTCGATATAAAATGTATAAAATTCACAAAGCGCAAACAGTTAAAAAACCAAGGGTGTAAATATTTTTTCATCACATCTGAAATGCGTTCTTTAGCAAAGCTACTGAGCAATTCATCATTTATCTGTCAAATGGATCACAGAATGGTGAACAGGTCCCACAAACATATTTTGCAACTGAAATGAAAACGAACCCCTTCAAGAAACGACGCCTCAAGCGGAAAGCAGCAGCAGGTTCTTTCACTTTGACCAAAAGGGATTATCTGGACAAGCCACAAAGAAATCTCTGCAGATTCATTTCTTGGTCGCGGAATATTGCACATCCTATCTTCTGACATACAATATAGCTGAGGGATGCTGGAATAAGTGCCTGGGCTGAGGCGCTAGGAGAGGCGTCTCTGCTATCAATATGTACAGCTGGTATAAAAAGGGGAGAAGAAAACCCTTCATCCCTTGACAATAAAGCTCGGATGGATGCCTGGCTCATATTTTGCAAAACTGATAGATTGCAACCCCAAGAAGCTGCCAACATGCTCTATTTTTATTATTTACGCTCATGGAATCAGGTATGGGTTGGGATTCTGGGAATGACAGCTGGCTCTGCGTCTTTTGTTTTCTACCTCTTTGCCATCAAAGCTTGGCCGCATCGTTACTGCATGAGCTCCTCGCAGAAATCCGTCCTGAGCAGACGGGTTGAAAGAATATCTCCAAGTTAAAGCTGCTACACATAAGATATATCTTCTTGGGTTTTTCGTCAATCTGCCATGTACCTAAGAAGCATAACGTGGAGTACTTGAAAAATGTGCTTATGCAAAAGTAGTTCTGGAAGCAGTAGTCCAACAGGTTAACAGATAATTAACACCTTGAACCTTTTCTGTACCTTTTGCAACAGATTTTATTGTATATTACTGGAACCAGATACCTGGTTTATCAAAGCTATGGAGGCTTTTATAAACCATTCAGCTTTTATTCAGTCTCCCCTGAGTCAATACTTTGAGCAAGAGCAAAGTTTTGGTTGGATAATTCACCGCACGTTTTGTTCAAAATGCTACATCAGCTGTAAACTAGTTGCTAGCCCCAGACTGGGATTGCCTTCTTCCTAAAGTGCTTCCTGGTAGGTCTTGTATCTTATAAGAGATTTAACCGAACCCAACCATCTCAATGTAAAGGAAAAAAGTGATTAAATTCTAACTCTGACCATTTGACATTTTTACAGCGCTTCACCACGATAGCAGAAGTCATCACTGGCCCTGTCACATGTGTAATTGAGCAGAGAGCTCATAACGAGTCAGCTAACTTTATGACTCTAACCTGCCACTGTGCTAATATTGAGAGTTTTTTTTAATACATTGATGATTTTCTAGGCTATTCCTTCCTGACTAAAATAGGGTGACTTTCATCTTAATAGAAAAAGGTTTCAGATGTATGCTGAGAATATAAGCTTCTGCATGTGATCCTCTATAGTCAGGTTAGAAATTCCTCCACCCACCAGCCCACAAGTTTGCTGGCTGATAAAACTTTTACTTTGATTTAATGTCTATGCATTTTCAAATTCCCAGATCAGTATTTGTGTTATTTTTGAGTCACATAAATGACTCAAAAACTACTCATATAGAGTGGTTGTATGTAATTTTTGATTTATCCCATTTGGATATTTTGAGCTGTACATTGCAGAATAATTCAGCATTTTTTTAAAAGCATTATAAGTGATGAGGATATTTTGCAGCAGACTGGCTAACCTTTGCAAAATTGGAGCCAATGAGGATTAGCCATGCTTTTATGACCATAATCTGTCCCCAGTCCGTGGTATGATGTAGGTGCTCAGATTTTAGCATTTAATTTTGTCGCAGATCTCTTCACTATTACATAACGCAATACTGCTGCACAGGACCAGTCCATTCATTTCAGTAAGTCGTTGCCATTTGCTTGACTGATTTCATATTGCTTAAATGAACTGTTGTTACAACTGCAGCTGTTGTTCGCTTCCCGACTTGGCAAGAAGCAGCTGATTGATGCCACTCATCCCAGCTCATTATTACAGGACGACGCTCAGCTTCTATCTTCAACAGAAAGGAGAACAATCTAAAATGCACTTAAGGGTATCTTCACAGAGGTAAACCCGCAGAGGTATGAGACCAAAGCCGCACCTCGGCGGTCGTTTGGCTTGTTTTCTTGCTGCCGATTGCCTCTGAACACAGATGGAGATTCATCTGCTGCCTGGTCCCCCTTGACTCGTTTTCCTCTTCTATTCCCATCTCTTTACCCCCCAACACCTTCTTTCTCAAGAGCCCGTCTGGCAGAAGAAGCCCTGTACCTCACCGAGCGCTTATCAGACAGTTTATCCTTTTCCTGTGGGCGCCGTCCTCCATCTGTGAATGTGACAGCCAATCGCCACACCGACAGACCATTCCAAACTGTGATTTAGACACCTCGCCTTGCCAACACGGCTCTATCAATCCCCCTTTTTGTTTTCCCCATCCCTCGTGAATATTTCACACACAAGGCCTTGGCTTTCTGTCACACACAAAGCTTGACACCAACATAAAAAACACACAATAAGAAGGCCGTCGCCATCCTAACATTTTTAGGCTCTTATGAATGCCCATATTTATAGCAGTAGGCGTATGTTTACATCTCACCGTAGCTTATATAAAAACTTCAAACTTCTGTGTGTTTTACTGGATTTTTTTTTTATGACAGACCAATTAAAGAGCAAGAAAAATTATATATTGTTTTCAACAGTCATCTAATTACAGTTGATGGAAAGTTGTACAGAAAAAACTGAGACTGCAACGGCCACTTTTCAGCAGGACAATGACCCTAAACTTATTACAAGCAGAGCTGCAATGAAACAGGTTTAGATCAAAAAATGCCTTAGAAAGTCCAAACCCAATTATGTGAGATCTACACATTTTCTAAGTCCAATTTAGACAAAGGAAACTGTAAACGCAGCTTAAAGAAGCAAAATGCTATTAAAAAAAACTGTCTCCATGTTTACATCCCGCAGTGCTTAAGCAGTCTCTTTCAGCTTGGCTAGATTTGAATCCCTCAGCAATAGCAAACATCCTCAAGAGCAGGGGTCTCAAACTCCAGTCCTCGAGGGCCGCAGTCCTGCAACTTTTAGATGTGCCTCTGCTGCACCACACCTGAATAGAATAATCAGGTCATTA
>CAEFZX010007511.1:0-76519 GCA_903066825.1 Alfaro cultratus | reverse complement strand
ATCAAAGCCATTATTGTCATCATCATCATCATCATCAAAACCATAATTGTCATCATCATCATCGTCATCATCATCATCATCACTATCATCATCATCAGAACCATAATTATCATCATCATCATCATCATCATCATCATCAAAACCATAATTGTCATCATCATCATCATCATCATCAGTATCATTTTCGTCATTGTAACTAAGACAATCCTCATGAACCACAACCATTGTTGTCTGTCGTCTATCATCGCCATCATCATCATCATCATCATCATCATCATCATCATCATCGCCATCATCATCATCATCATCATCATCATCATCATCGCCATCCTCATCATCACACAGCTCAGCGTTGATGTTTTCTGTGCAGAAACGGCTAAACTTCCATTCTCTCTCAAGGCTGAGATTTTTTCTTAGTAAAGCTGTGACTAAATTAAACATGCCTCCCAATCGAAACGGCATAAAACTCGTCCATGAATGCCAGCTGCGTGAGCAAGGTTTGTGCTGCTGTTACTATTTTCCAGAGATGTTCTCTGTCAGATTTAATCTGCTGCACAGCTCCCTGTGAAACTCCTCTGACAGCTGATTTTTCTTTCAACAGAAACTAATCCCTTGTTATTCTGCAGACTGTGGCTGAAAATGCTTTGGACTGAACGTTCTTTACAAACCAAAGCTCCCGCGGGTTGATGTTTGTAAAGTTACACAGTAAAAAATTAACAGCGGTATTATTATTTTTTTTTTTAGTTTGTCATAAAGAAAAATATGTGGGTTTTCATTTTTCAGTTATATTTTCAGCATCTTATTCCTACAGTTATAAATGTCAGAGTTCCAAACTAAATATTAAGTTAACAAGTTAAATATTTAGCTTTCAAAATAAATATTAAGCTGGACAGCTAATTTCCCTAAAGATATTTTGTTCCAAATTAAATGTTTAAGTCTGAGCCAAATATTTAGTTTTAAAACTAGATATTTAGCTCCAAATTAAATGTCTATTTCGCAAACTAAATATTTACCATGGACTTAAATTTTTAGTTATAAGTTAAATATTTAGATGGCAACATAAATATTTAGTTTAGCAAATATTTAGCAAACTAAAGTCTGGGCTAAATATTTTGCTTAGAAAATAAATATTTGGGTTAGAACTAAATAATTAGTTATTTAGCTCAGACTCTCACCATTTAGATATTTAGCTTCCTAACTAAAACTTTTATTTGAAAGGTAAATATTTAATCTATAAACAAAATGGATATCTTTTGAATTAAATATTTTAAGAATTCTGACATTTATAAATGTAGGAATGACATGCAGAAAATGTTGTTTTGAAAAATAAGCCCCCACTGTTTTTCTCTATAACAGACTAAATAAACCAAATTATTGCTGTTAATTGTTTTTACCGTGACTTTACAAAAGGCACCCAATGTGTTTACTGTGCTAGACTAAAACATTTTCTGAGGAAGAAGGAATCCTTTAGAGGTTCATAGTCAGGTTCTGGTGTTATTTTTCCGGACTTTCAGGCTGCAGAGTTCTGATCCGATAATGAATCCACGCCTACACACAGAGTTTTAGTTTCTGGGATCTCTGCAGCTAAACATTCACATCAGTTTTGATGGAAATCTGTCCCAGACTGCATCCAGAGTGCATCGGGTCACATGACGGCGGTTTGATCTCCCAGAGTGAGTGTGCACGCCCACGTGCATGCCGTCTCCTCCTTTCCAGGTCAGATTGTGTAATCGCCGCTGCTGCTGTCAGCATTACAATGTGTTACATAAGACAATTTGATGTTCGGGGCTATAATCCGGCTGTGCTGCCTGAGCGCTCCCACATCTGGGATTTCCAGCTCGTCCTGAGCTCTGCACTCGCCTTACTCACTCGGAGATTTTCCCCGGGTCACAGAGGAGGACCTAATGGCAGAAAGGATGGACATGACCAATTCTTGCCTCAGTTAGGATGCTGGAGTTTGTCTCTTTGTCCTGGGATAAATTACATGCAGATTTTAAAAATCTGGTAATTTATCAGAGCAATTACTGCAGGTTAGACATAATGAGGTATTGTTTACATTATCAAGCTCTTAAAACCGAGTAGAGCTCACAAAACAGACAAGAATGGATGCATAAAATAATTAAAATTATATGAAGTGCATTTCTAAGTGCCTTTCTGTTTAAATAAATCAAAAGAAGTATGAAACGTTATGTAACATTTTTCACTGCAAGCAAAGATTTGCTCTCATTCAAATTCAACCAGGGGCTCATTTTGGGTCAGAATTTTTAATTCTTAAGTTTGACACTGTGAAACATAGTAAAGGCAGTGTGATGCTGTGGGAATGGTTTGTTTATATGGTTTGGATCAAGGTTTTTTCTAAAAAGGTCATGTTATATTTTTGTCTTTATAGTTGTATTTAGTTTGACAGAGAGCAAAACTGGCTGTTTGGATTGGAGAGGTGTTATGTTTTTAATTTACAGGTATCAGACTAATGGGGATCAATACAAAACATATGCCACATTTTTCAGGCCTTATTTGCAAAAGATCTTGAAAACAATGCATCCTTTCCTTTGATTTCACAGTTATACCTTACTTTGTGTTGGTCTGTTTTACATAATCCCAAACAAATACATCAAAGTTGGAAAAAAATAATGTGATATAAATATAGAAAATAATCAATAATTTTAACAGTTACATTTCTGGAATGTAAGTTTGCATTTTTCAAAAATCCTCCCCAAGAGACAACATCTTTTGGTTAAATTCAGTCTAAAAAAAGATACATTTCAAGTAACAAATCATAGAGATTTAATTTATCTTTCAGTCTTAATTGATTTTAGTTGCTGATTAAATCTTTATGCATTTATGACCTATACATTAAAGCTTTATTATTTCTTTACACTCACTTATTCTTTCTGAATTTGGCAGTCACACATATTTCCACATTTCTTGTCAATCAGAGACCAAAACTCATATATAGAGTAGAAAATGCCTTTATTTTTGTCATTTTAATGATTATAGCTTGAGAATAATGAAAACCCCAAATCAGAATATTGTGGAAAAAGTTCTAGCATACTAATATAAAGTTGAGTGGAAGGAAAAAGTGTGGTAGGAAAATGTTAAGGAAACTCTGTTAAATAATTTGAGGGATTTTTATTAAGAGTGAACGGAGACTGAGTGGAATCAGGTCTGGAAACTTAAATCTGAAGATGAAGTTTTGACATTTTTAGGAAAAACATACCAGACAGGAAGTACTGCTGGAGTTATTTTTCCATCACTGATTATAGAAACAAGAGCATTTTTGACTCAATATAACTCATTTCTACTTGTTCTGACCAACCTGAAAAAACAGTGTCAGTAATTGAAACATGTTCTGTTTGCTTTCCTCTGCAGGGTTGTTGGTACCATGTGGACCCAAATCACCTCCAACTGTCCTGAAACTGTCACACCAGCTTCTCCTTTGTTCTCTGAATTCAGAGACAAACTCTGTTTGAGGGATTTTCGAGACAGACATGGCACATGTTGGTGCCACGGGTCCCGTGTCGTTCAGCCTCACATCTGTTGCCGCTGTTAAAGATGCAGAGGAGGTGGGAGTGGGCATGGGGGAAGGAGGTCTGTTGCCTCTATTTCTTTATTTTTTAGGCTTAACGGTCATTTTACTCTGATCCCAGATGGAGATAAGCATGATCTGCAATAAAAAAGTATGATCTGAACTTTGCAATGTGATATTAAATTAATCTGCAGAGGTTATTGTCACTTTGTGTCTCAACACGCTTAAATTAATTATCAACCCTAAACCCACAGGAAAGAGGTGTTTTCATTACCCAGCAGTGGGTCCCAACATCAGGACCCAAAACACATCTGGACACAGTCCTCAAAACAGCAACACAAAATTTTTATCAAGTATTTTTGGTCTAGTTTCTGGTGCAAATAGACTTGAAATAAGTAACTTTTCAGCAAGATATATGAGCTTGTTTAATGGGAATAATTTCTTAATATTGATGGAAAAATACTTATTTCATTGGTAGATTACTTCACTTATAAAATGTCTTGTTATCAGTGAAATTATCTCTCAGTGGAAATAGTACTTTTTTGTCAATATCAAGGAATCATTGACTTTCATCTTGCTGAAAAGTGATTTGTAAGATAGTTTTGTCTCATTTCAAGTTTACTATGATATTTGCACAAGAGACTTGGTAAGATTTACTATGTAAAATTACTAGGTAAGATTTGTGTTTTTGCAGTAAAGGAGAGGTTCAGAACACATTCTGGACCAAATGGACACATTCATGACTGATGTTAACTAGCAACTTGATTTTCTCTTTTCTTAAAATAAATACAGTTTACCTGAATGCGCCAGTCGTGAAGTCAACTTATTGGACCTGAGCCGAACGTAAGAGTTACACATATGTATTTTTCAGGACTCATTTATGACAAAATTCACCCAATCAAAACCACACAGACATATTCGGGATCCATTTCATGCCACAGAAAAACATGTTCATTCACACCACTCCTGTATAGTGTGATTTAATTGAACTCTAGTTCGTTTGGAGGAGGTGTGAATGTTCAGTCGAACTCCAGTCCGCCTAAAAACCTGTCAGTTTGGCTCAAGTGAACTTTGGTGCAGTTTGAATGCATATGCGAATGTCAAGCTGACAGGAGACCGGTCCAAAAGCAAGAAATAGACAAAGGCAAAAGGCATTCGGGATAAATAACCGAAGCAAACATGCGAGTATAGTTCTTTTGCCAAACACAAAAAGGAAATCCTACAACCGCTAAAGTCTGATGCTACTCCATCTTTGTTTACATTTTGTGAAGAAAGAAGTTGCGCTCGTGTCTTCTGAGGTTTTTGTGCCATTTCCTTCAGTGGTTCTTGGTGCTGCGCCACCACAGGCGAGGAGGGAAACAGGTTTTATTTGTATTTTTTTAAAATCTAACAAATTTTGTGATTTTGGTCCCCAATTGAGCCGAGTCTAATGGATCCATTAGACTCGGCTCAAGTCTAATGGATCCATTAGACTTGAGCACACAAAAAATCTATTCAGGACCATTTGAATGTGTCTGTGATCTACCCAGACATTAAGTTTACATCCAAAACAATCCAGACACATTCAGATTAACACGAATATGACTATTTTAGATTAATTCAAAGTAAAGTCTGAAATTAAGCTTTTAGTTTTTATTTCTGTATTTCTCTGATGGTCTGATCTCAAGGTCAGAAGACTCCTGGGAAGATTGGCAGCTGTCTTATTCTTTTATGTTTGAGAAGTGATTGAAGTGTGGAGCTTTGACGTCTTTAGCACCCTTTAAGATGTGACATGATGTAAGACGACTGCAAAGAATCATCCAGATGATTCAGAAATGATTTATACTGTTACGTAACAAATTTCTCTTAAAGAATCCAACAAGTTTCTGACGAATCTTTAAGCTCTTCTGCAGGTTTTCTTTTCTGTCTATTTGAGATAAAACTTCTGTTTTAAGCCTGTAAACTGAATGCTGATTACTGTCAAACTGGGATGCAGAGTTTAATTTAAAGTTATGTTTACACCCAGCTCCGTTCATTAGGTGAGCTGGACCTTTAAATAATTAAGTACATCTATAAATATTCTGAAAATTATGAGCTTATAGCATTTTAAAGATGTTCAGGTTGCTACAACAACAAAAGCAATTTTTTTTAAATTTTTCTTTGAAGCTGAGTGAAATCCAGGTGGTATTTAAAGCTATTTGACCTCCAACGAGGTGAGTTTGTCATTCCACCGTCATCTGCTGGGTCAGCTGAGAGCAAAGTGCGTTTTTGTTCACCTTTTATTCTCACATTGAGCATCTGAGGGGTTAAATCTCCGCAGTTGGGCTGCAGATCTCAGCTTGACTCTGATTTTCTGTCTGACACATTTTAAACCAACCCTGAGAGGAAACACTCACCTTGAATTTATGTGTCATAATTTAAAACATTATGCTAATTGGAAAACATTCAAGCTTTGGAATAAAATAAACAATTTTTAATGAGATAAACTCATCTAAGCTGAGAGACAATATTTGGATCATATTTGGATCATGAAATGTATTCAACAACAGTAGATGCGGCTGAATAAAACATGCTTATGACAGTTCTCTCAATGTGTGACTACATGAGCCCCACCATCTAAAACTGACATTTTTTTTGATCTTCATCCATAAACCCTGTGAGAACATGTGTAAAATAAACTTCTTCTATAGGAACTTATTCTGTTTGAACCTCTGAACACAATAAACTCGCTGACATGTTGGAGGATAAAGAACAAGCAGCTTGTTTCTGCTTGCGAGGAGAAAAACATTTCGTTTTAAAATCCAACTTCAGTTAATTCGTCAGGACGTTCCTTTGAAGGGTCTCCAATAAGGCTGTTTTTCTAAATGAAGCCATTCAGGACCACAGTACGTCCGTCAAGCTGTATAGATGTTGTACTGATGTATGCATGACGTTCACATCAAAGCAGTTTAATCTGGCTGGAGCCTGAGGGCTGAAATGATGAGTAGAAACTGGAACAAATGCACAACTGGACCTTTTTCAGTGTTTTATCTGTTTCCAGAGATCCGCCTAACATCCTCTCTGCACTGCACTTCTTTTTCTTTCTCTCCAAAATGATGCTGACCCGTCAGGGGAAAAGCATCCAGGTTACTCCGGAAGTCTGTAGTCTACAGGAGATCTGAAGGAGGCCTGAGGAGTTTTGCAAGAGATCTGAAGAATTTATCACTTTATCAGCACTGAACAGATGCTTAAAACAAATGTGGAAGTACCATAACTTTCCCTCTGAACAGAAACAAAACCTGAAATTATCATCTTTGTGTCAAAAGAGGAACAATCTAGAGTCAACGCACAGCTTCAGTTATTACAGCTGGAAACTAGAAATCAGACCCGAAACATGGATGTAGTGATGACCTGTATGAGCTGTACAATGGCTGCTGGAAAAGACAATTGTTTGGTTGTTGACCTTACAATCCAGAAACTATTTGCTGCATATTTGTTGGATGTGCAGGAGGCTCTAATTCTGCTTTTCAAATATGTACTTGCATATTTGCGCATCTATTTGCAGCCATTTTCATGTGTAAACATTGAGTTTGGAGGCGCAGCCAGCAGCAGCTGTTATGGATATAAAGTGACAAGACGCCCTAAAAAATTTCATTCTGAAATGAGATCAAATAGGCAGAACTGAGCAGACTAAAATTTAATTATCTGAGAATAATTTTGTGCAATAAATAGAATGAACATGTTTTGTGAAGCCCATAGATTGTCACTTTTAATACATTATCATTCACAGATGGTGTTATACTGCTCTGTCACTATGAGATAAGGTTGCCATGATCTTAGACCTCAGTGTGTAAACACTGGAATATGTACATTTTGCTGGGTTGTTTTTCCTTTTCCCCCCTCTACATTTTTTGTCCTTGTTAATTCTCATATGATGTAACACTGGTTGATGTCTTATGTCTGACTGTTGTTGTTTTTGTACCAATAAAAAAAAAGAAGCTAAAAGCAAAGTGTTCCAAAAAAATAAACTAACAAAAAAAAGAAGGAATTATTGAACAATTTGTAACGGCCTGACAGCTTTTCTTCCCTTTGGGAACCAGCCGAGGTAACTGACAGTTTGGCAAATATTCCTCATCTAAAACTCTTCCCAGGAGGATCATCACTGTCTTTGTTCTGAACAGAAGCTTTTTGCAGTTTGTTGCTGTGACCCAGATCTGAAAATAGACACTTTTCGCTGCAGACGAGATGTGATTTTATTTCTCACCATCCTGCACGACACTGTGGGTCTCTCTATGGTCAGAAGCTGGACTCATCCACTCAGACATTTTCTGCACCAGGGAAGCAATGAGAGGTTTCCCTGTAAATCTGTCAAATCGTCCTGATGTTATTGTGTCCTTGCAGCACATCTGGATATAAAACAAATCTGCCGCTTCATGTGGTCAGTTCCAGAGCAACACGAGAGCGATTACATAAAATCACAATGTATTATAATAATCTATGGTTGTTATGTTGAGTTTTTGTCCACCAGCTGAAGAGTTAAAGCGGAGAAATGTGAACTTTGGAGATGAGATCAACAACTGAACGTAGATTAAACAATAAAATTTGACTGAAGCAACTTGAAGACAGAAAAACAGATTTCTTTATGGCTTACAGTGAGGATGAATCTGGTGAAAGAAAATGAAAAAATACCATTTAGAAACAGTGTTTTGTAACTGTCAGTCACACAAGAACCTGTGACAGCTCAGATGTCTGATGTTAGCAACCTGATGTTTTAATTTTTTAACAGATGCGTCCTGACTTGATCTGAAAATGTTAGGAGAAGAAATCTGTCAGATCCGGCTGCAGAGGTAAAGGTTTTCACCTGAATTTAAGGTGGAATGACCTTTAAACTTTTCGTTGAATGACGTGGAGCAACCCACACAGGAAGCAGAAGTTTTCAACAAACCTCTGAGGCATTTACAGAAGAGCTACATTTTTACAGGTGGAATCTGGTGCTGGAATTTCTTAATAAGTCAAAGTAAAAAAGGTTTGAATAGAAATTCACAAAATTCTTTTCATGGTTCATGGTTTTTAAACCATGAACCATGAATGTCCTACTTTGTGTTAAATCTCAATAAAATTCAATAAATTTGGGGTTTTTAGCATCACAGAATGTGAAAGAATTTCAAGACATCTTATATGGGAGGAAAAACTTTTACTTTAGCCTCAAACAGAACAAAGAGGAGCTAAAACAACTCAAATGTGATTTATCCTTTAGTCTGTCATCATAAGTCTGCAGGGATATCAAAAGATCACATGTAAAGTGAGCATGAGGAGGAAGATGATTGTCTTTAAGAGAAAGAGCAGCTGCAGACTGGTCTGAAATCCCATCACTAATCTGGATTGACAAATGAAGGCGAAGAAATTCTTCATGTTCTGCTGAAAGAACTTCGAATCACATCACGTGTCTCTGCAGGCTCTGAAGGAATGTCCTCTAATAATGGAAAGGTGAATAATAAAGACTTAATCAAAAGTTTCATTGTAATTATTCAAATGCGACAGATGATCTGATCTCCGTCAGAGACGTCGGAGATGAAATTCAGTAGCTTTAATTCAGGCTCTCTGATCAGTCAGGGCAGAATTACAGCTGTCATCTGTGTGAATAGAGGTAATTCAGCTGCAGACACATAATTACTGCAGTTTCATCACGCAGCTGCCAGGTACGAGGAGGAAATGACTGGAAGGGCGAGTGACCTTTGACCTGAGCTGGAACTTTAACAGGCTCCGGATGATTACCTGTATGTGTGATGATCTGCAAAGTGATCCAGTAACACAGCAAGCAAATGCTACGTTGGTTCACCTCTGGTAATTTAAATGCATTCAGGACATTATGCAAACAAACTGCCACACCAACCAAATGACTATATTTGTGAAGATGGTGACATAATCAAAGCACATCCATCCATCCATCCATCCATCCATCCATCCATCCATCCATCCATCCAGTTTAAGGCTATGTTCATCTTAAACGTCGCTTACAATTTTTAGCTTAAATCCGGTGTATTCTATTTGATTTTGCGTGGTAGTTCATACTTCTAATTAAACGCGACCGCAATCTGACTTCTGTGCGAATGGTTTATGGCTCCAAAGCGAACCGCATGCGCAGAAGAACGTTGACGTCATACATCAGCGCACTGTTTACGGAAGTAACAAAGGATGGAGTTGTTCAATTTTAAAGTTTATTCAGCCGAAAGCGTCGTCACAAGGTAATAACATCACGAAGAAAGCTGTGTGAAATGTTTATGAGCCCAAAGCCACGCGCATGCGCAGAAGATAGAACATTGACGTCACACGTCAGAGCACTGTTTACGGAAGTAATAATGTATGGAGTCGTTTATGGATCGATTCAGCAATAGGAGCCAACACTATAATAGCAACACAAAGGAAGCTAATAAAAGGAAAGCACATCTACGACCTGTGGCTTTTTGTAAAGCACTGACTGCAATTACAGAGAAATTTGTTTGGATTTGTAGTTGGAGCCAGATGTGGTGGGATTGCGATTTGATTTCATTATCATAATTTTCACCTTTACGTCCGGATTTACCACGTATGGTTTCTTTTGGTGCGAAATTATGACTATGTTTCACATCAATGATATAAAAGCGACATGACCGTTCAAACAGTAGATGCTTAGAAAAAAATCGGATAAGTATCTGAATTATTATCACATGTGAAAGTGGAACATATCAGATCTTTTTGGGGGATAAATAGATCAGAATCGGGCCGTTTAGACTGCAATGAAAAAGCTAGATTTGGCTTTTAAAAATCGGATTTGGGTCGCATTTGCCTGCTGTGTGAACATAGCTTAATGAGACCGTTTTTATCTCCAAAGCAATAATCAGACCTACCTTCTATGTTATGTCGTTCCTGAAGTTGTCCTCCTGCTGAAGCTGCTGCAGTCCAGGTTTCTGCTTCGTCCTTGTTTTGATTGTTGGATAAATCCTCTGCAGCCTGCTCACAATACATAAAAAAAATCTAATCAAGTTCTGAGGTTGCAGATTTCTGTTTTTCTAAGATTCAGTTCTGACTTAAACCAAGGAAATAATGAAAGTCAACATTTAGAAAACATTTTTGTTAACTGGGACAAATAAAAACAGTAATTAATGAGGAAAAAATATAACTAACTGGAACTATATTGTGCATTTATAAAACAAACTGAAACATACTGAAATTATAGTTATATCCTTTGTTTTTGTGCTTATGAATTTATTTATTAGCCTTTTGAACTGATGTGATTTTGTTTTTTTCCCCCCACACAAGCAGTTTCCTTCATCTGTTAGCAAAATACTCCATATTCCTCCTGGTGGCACTGTGCTAGTCTGCAAAAAGGCAACGTATAACATATTCTGAACTTGTTTCTGACCAATAATACCAAACCTGTTCTGAGTTGAACCTTAAAACATGGATGACTTCACCATAAATACCTGATCCATGGTCATTTGTACTGGAGTTTATAACCTTGAACTGGCCTTGGAAGTTAAAATGTTCACATTGAGGTTGGAGTTGCAGACATTGCTGGATGATTCAGGCTGCTGCAGAAATCAGAAACTGTGTGTTCAGAGTTTTTGTGCTGCTCCACAGTAACCCGTAACTAAACCCGTTAACAGCCAGAGAATAAAAGCGGTGACTGAGAGCTCTGCAGCTAAATTAACCAGAAGGCTTCAGCCCATTTTAATCTAGACACCACAGGCTGAATTTGTTTTACATAATTCCTACTCCGGCAGAACGGAGAGCCACAACCTGCTGCAGACTGAAAGATCCAGGTGTTCAAACTGTCAGGTGAGACATTTATTGTGATGTGCACAAAGCAAATTTATGTGGGGGAAACAATTGAACGATTGAGATGGAGAGAAACCAACCAGTTAATACAAGTAGTGTGGATACAACAGATGTGACAGTTTCAAAAATCCAGACAAATACTTCCTGTTATTAGGTATTGAGCCAGTGTTGCATGAACATGTGTCCTCATTTATTTAACAAGCATTGATTTTCACAGCAAGTGGAAGGAAGTGTTTCATAGTTGGACAAAGATGCTTTCTGGTGGTTTAGATAACAGTGACAAAATAATTTGTTGACAGGAAGAAGCAGCTAAATCGTAAAAATGGAACGCAAAGGAAAAACATGCTTTTAATGAGTCGATGATGATAAATTATTCTAAAATTGGATAGATAGGAAAGTTCAGCAGGAAGTAAACAGTAATTTCTGTAGGAATGGGGGTGTTACCTTTTAAAAAATGAACAGTGATGAAGGTGCAGTCATCAATTTGACAAGCCTTAAAAACTCCTAGACCAAATGTAGAAATCAAATAAAACTTGCAATAATTAGATAACGTTATAAATAATCTTTATACAAATAATGTGAAATGTGCTTTTTGCAATTTTATTCAGTTTTCACTTACAATGATCTAAATAAATCAACCAAATTAACAAATCTACTGCAACCATTTACATTTTTTTTAACAATAGCCCAAAACTTTTAACATTTCACAAAGAAATATTCAGAAAGAAAGAAAGAAAGAAAGAAACAAACATATCAGACGTAGCATAAGGTCTAACACAGTAAAGGATCTACAATAAGTGAAAGAAACTGAAAGGCTTATAAAGGCTGGGGAGGTGATTAGTGGAACCAGGTGCATCAACACAATAAGTGGCAGTTGTGAAGGGAAGTATCAGAGAAAGAAACACACCACAGAATAAAACCAAACCACATACAATGTAGTAGCTGACACAGACATAGGTAGAATTTCAATAAACACCAAGAAAACAGTTAAATATGTTAATATAAAAACAAGAATAGCTAAAAAAAATTTAACAAAACACAAGATCAAACAACTCAGGTGAAACTATTCATGCCTGTATTTGTAACCTAAAACGACATGCTCAGTAGAAATCTAACAGCCAGACCCTGTGTAGGGTATGGTGGTGGCAGCATCATGCTGTGGGGATAGAGATCAGAAGCTGACCAGAGTTGATAGGAAGATGGATGGAGGTGAAAGCAGACTATTGATGGAAGAAAATCTACCAGAGGTTGAAAAAGTGAGGAGACTGGGGAAAAATGTCACATTCCCTACAGTAGAAAGACCCCAATTTACAGTCAGGGCCACAATAGATTGGTCTATATAAATGTAAATTCAAATCAAAGCCCACAGTCTGTGGAAAGACTTGAACTAATCCCTCCAATTTGACTGAGCTAAACTTACAAAGCTAGAAGAGACAACCCCCCCAAAAGACTTGCAGCTATAACTGAAGCAAATGGTTTTTCTTTTCCTTCTTACAAAATATTGACCTGAGGGGCTGAAGACATAAGCCTCTCATGAGTTTTATATATTTATCAGTCATAGACTCTGTTCAATCTGCTGGGTTTCCTTAGATTCAGATAACTTAGTTTACTGTACTGAATTACCATTACGAACAATAGGAATGAAAGTACGATTGAATTGAAATTATTTCTTTGGATAGTGCTGCAACACAACAGTTGCTGTTAATTGGAGCTACATAAATGACATTGAATTGAAACATTTTGAAAATCATCCTTTTTCTTCCACTTATGCATTTATTTGTGTTGATCTAGCGCAAAAAAGGCTTGAAAAGCATGTTGACGTTTGTAATGTTACAAAATGTGGAAAAGTGGAAAAACTCTTCCATGATAATTCATATACAGATGTAAAACAATCTGTAACATTTGGGCTGGTGGGTTTCAGGTGCCAGCGGCCGCACAGAGTCTCTTTCCGCCCCTGCAAAGGTTGGAAATGTTTCACCCCGCCCCGTGATGGTGATGATGATGATGAGGAGCTATAATCTGAATAATCCCACAGTGGGCGTGTGCGCGCGCTCCTGAGTGTGTCCACAGATGCTGAGAGACATCACACCGTGACGGAGACCATGACAGGGTCCGCGTGCGGAGGAGGATGATGTTCCTGCAGGGACTCACCTGTGGATGGACGCCGTCAGGATGCCTTACCTGAACAGAACTCTGCTCCTCCTCTCGCTGCTGCTGCTCCTGCTGCTGCTGCTGGGTCAGAGCCGAACCGCGGAGGCGCGCAAGCACCGACAGCGGGTGCGCAGATGGACGGGAACCGAGGAGACCCAGAAGCACGGCGCGTAAGTGCAGATAAATGATGTAGATGGATGAGGAGGAGAATCAGAAAAGGAGCGCCGTCAGGGTTTAATCAGGCTAATAAAGGCTGAGGGAG
Organism: Alfaro cultratus; assembly: GCA_903066825.1. Lineage (NCBI taxonomy): Eukaryota > Metazoa > Chordata > Actinopteri > Cyprinodontiformes > Poeciliidae > Alfaro > Alfaro cultratus. Next base: position 62,804 of record CAEFZX010007511.1, on the reverse strand, counting down.
AAGTTTACCACCTCTTTAGTTTTTAATAGTTATATTTAAACATCTCTGGGTAAATTATATGCATTCGGCTTAATTGGATAATTATAATTTACAATTTTATCCAACAAGTTCCCTTGTTAGTTAATGTCTGACTAAAAAACATCCCGAATAGATTTCTCTCTTTCTCAGTTTTTGGAAGTAACCAGCATATCCTTCAGCTGAAATTAGCTCCGTCACTCAAATTAGTGTCACACTCAGCATCTGGATGGCTTTTGGGTCGAACCACCAGGAATTCTTGCATAAGACTCCAGTTTCCTTTTTTTTTGTTTTTGTTTTTGTTTTGGCGGGATGTCTCTGCTAATGTGACTTATTCCGAACAAATGATCCAGAACCCCTGAACGATTCTTTAGTAATCTGATGTAGGGAGAAAGATCAACCTGTTCTTCCGGATTAAAACAACAACCAGGATCCCTAATTGGTCATCAGCTGCTAAAACGTTAACATCCTCGGCCAGGATTCTCCTGCACCAGAGATTTAATCTCAATGGAATTTTTCTGGTGAAATAAAGATTAAATAAATAAAAAAATAAGATCAGAACTTGACACAGGTGAGAAGCTCTAATGATTTTCTTTTTATTAATGATCAAGATATTAAATAAAGAAAAAATGTATATATATACACATATATATAGAGCGAGCTTTACATTTTGTTATTAATTATTTAAAGCGCCTAATTTGAAAGAATAGTTGCATAATCTTTTTGATGCCAATTTGTTTGATGGTTTTAACATGTCTGTCTTCAAAATGAGACCTCACATACAAAGAAAGGGAATGAATGAATGAATGAATGAATGAATGAATGAATGAATGCTGTAGTTAATGAACTGAAGAGTTTCCTAATCAGACGCTCATCTTCTGGTGAGAGAAGCTGAATTCAGCTGTTTGAGTCACAACCTGCGATATTTGAATATATAATGTTAATGTTAATATATTATATTGTGATCTGAATTCATTTTTCAAACAAATTTCAGACTGAATAGATCTGATTTATCAGTTTCTTTAATTTAAATTAAAGCCACAAATTATCTGCACTCCCTCTCTCCATTTTTGTCACACTTAAAGGTTTCAGATTGTCAGACAATTTTAATGTCAAGCGAAGATAAATGAATGAAAACAACAGGCAGTTTTGAGATGATGAGTCCAAACCTACCTAGAATCTGTTTCTCTCATTCCTAGATAACGAATTAACTGCGATTAACCAGAGTTTTTAGACTGCTGAGTTTAGTTTCCCTACTGACCTCCAGCCATGATTACTGCTTGAACCTATCTGACAACATGAAGTAGGCTAAGAGACATCAACGAGCAACACACCCTGCCCTAGTTGAAAGAAATTCAAGAACAGACAAGAAAGAAATTCACTGGTCTCCATCTGGAAAGAGTTACAAGGACATTTGAGTGACCCAAAATGAGAATCTTTATCCACAAATGGAGAAACATTTCCAAGGACTTTTGATGAGCCAAAAGTGGAACTTTCTTTTGCAAGGTTTATAATCATGTTACATCAGCATTCAGAAAAATAACTGTTCCCATTTTAAGCATGACTCATATGGACATTTTCCCACAAAAAATAAGAGTTAAACTTGTGCAGTTGATGGGGAGCTGGTGATCCTTGGTTGCTGCTGAGAACAGGAAGATTATTTTACATGCTCTGTGTGGGAGTTCACTATATTCACACAATTCAGTTCAATTAAGTTCAGACATCAATTAGGCCTCACTACAAATGTCTCCAAATGATCTTTAAAGGATAAATGGGTCCAATATATGTCCAGAAATATGCAGTCAAATAAATTTAATGCAACCCAACATGAGCAAATTAAATTTTAATTGCTAAAATCCAATTATATCTCTGTTATTTTACAGTGTTGTAAAAGTCAGTTTATAAAGTCTGCTGGTATAGAGTTATCTATAAAAATAAGCCCATTTACTTGCATAAAGAAGTCTGCAATCTATCCAGAGTTATTGTTTCTGTTCATCATGAACCAGAAACATGAATCAGATCCAAATCTTGAGGTCGGAGGTGATAGATTCATCAGTTTGAGTTGCAGTTCATGTTCAGATTCGGTTATTTCTAACTTATTGAGCTCTGAAAATCAGCAGAATATTTTGTTCCAGTGATAATTGCATGGATAAGATGGATTATCGACAGCTGAGCGTAAACACACGGAACCTGATGGAAGCAAACATTTCTCTAAATAAATACACTGCTTCTTATTCGTTTCATGCCTCCCAGCAGCAGGGTTCTCAGGTTTAATCTGCAGAATCTCGTTACGGTTTTATTTCATAGTATAATGAATGCTATACAAACATATTTCTTCCAGATCTTTCACATACCAGTGTGAAAAATTTCTAAGAATATAAAATAAGTGCAGAATTGGATTATCTCGACAATAGTAAAACATTTTTATCAGTTAGCAGGCAGCAAGGTGGATGCCTCATAGCAACAGAAAGTTCTAGATGGTGTGAGGATATTTACTAGAAATATAACAGGTTAGGGACACTAATAAATCTTTGAGCTCCCCTCCCTTTCCTCTCTTCTGTTCCAAGAGACGGAGTCAGCAATTTTGGCATTAAGTGTGACCTTTTATGCTTCATTGAACATGTTAGAATAAGTTTATAGTTTCTACAAAATATGTTCATTCAATTTTTTGCACAAAATAAGATTTTATTCTCGTCAGTTCTGCCTATTTTGGCCACGCCCCCCCTAACTCAACATCTACACTTACACTTCAAAAAAGCTGCAAATAGACGCACAATTATACAACCTTTGAAAAGGAGAAGTAGAGCCTCCTGCACAACCAACAAGAATGTAGCAAATGGTTGGTGGATGGTAAATCAACAACAAAACACATCCAGCGGTAAAACCAGCAGACCAAATGCGCTGGAGCTCATCTGATGTTGCTAGGTGACGGGCTGGGCTCGGCTGGGGTTGCTAGGTAACGGTGCAGTGCCCATAGAAAGTGACATAACAATCTGGAGGTTTTTGAAATGGCTTGTTTTTCAGATACCAAAAACCTATTGCCAGAAAACAGCTGGGTGTTTTTTTTTAAAGTGTTTTGCCTGTTTTAAGAAGTAGTAAAAATCATGTACATTTTGCATCATATGTCCCCTATTGTTTTCCTGCAATGATCATCTGGAGAAAGGAAATGCGCTTGGGTTGATTTTAGAAGCTGTAGAGACCTAAATGGAGGTTCAAAAACGTGCAAAGTGTGAAGTTTGTGAAATAAGGCTCCTTTAAGGTCTTAAGAAAATGCTTACATTTTATATATTTGATGAGATTCTATTGTAAAAAAAATTCCAAATCTGATCAAATCTCATATTTTGATCTGAGAACATTCTGATTTTATAGATCTTGATTCTAGTCTAAATCAGAACCTGAATGTGGGATCAATTCCCATATTCTGAATGGATTCCAGGCTCCAAGCAAACTCTGTTCAAATGCATCTAATCATGTTTGAAGCAAGACTTTATTGATTACCTGTGAAGGTTAAAAAATGTATTTGTAATAAAATAAGAAAAACATTTCAGGTAGTTTTTTCTTAACTTGGATATCACAGCGCGTGTGTAAAAGATAAATGATGATTGAACTCATTTCATCTCTCGATTTCGTCAATTATTTCTGAAGAACTCATCAGAGTCGATGTTTTTCCTGAAATACTTTGAAGCCTTGATGTTTTAATCTGGTTGCTTCAGCTGTTTGAGGAATATTTGGTTGTTTTCTGATTTTTAGGAAAACCAGCAGCTTTGGCAGAGGTTCTGGTTTCATGCTGATAAATTATCTGCTGACTGAATGTGAAATGTGCAAAAGTAACCTTATTTATGATGAAATGCAGTGTAAAGCTGCTGTAATTTTATTATGGAGTACTTCACCCTGTTGGAGATCAGACTTCCTGTGATCCTGAGCGGGAGATTCATCCTGAGAGGAAACAATTTGTGGTTTTGGTTGTGATGAGCGCAGCTGCAGTAGCAGCGGCCTTTTTATTTTTCCATCTGTTATTCTCCGTAGTTGTTTCTTCATCTCTTTGACTCTGATGTTTTCTTCCTCCAGCTCTCTGCCAAAGAAACCTCCAGATGTGACCAAGTCCAGAAAAACCAAGACGGAGCATCTTCTCAAAGTAGATGATCATGATTTCACCATGAGGCCGGCGTTTGGAGGTAAGGGAGAGGTGTTGGATGGTGTATTGGGATGCCTAACGTTAAGAAGATCATAGAAGATTACCTAAAAGGTTTGGTAGATCCATTGTCAGTGTGAAATATCAGATTAAGCAGACTTTGTTGTCTCAAACTGATGGTGAGACTTTAAAGAGAGACTATCAACCGACCAAAGAGGTGGAGAAACATCAACACAGAACAGAAGGGTTCAATAAAATCTGCACAAAGCGAAAAACACAAGTTGAATATTAACTTATTCAACTCAAACAACCTAAAACATGGTTCAACTTATTGAACACAAAAGCACAGCAAGAACTGAGGCTGCACCGATCCGTCTAAATCCCAGCTACGCCGAAGACCAAATTGAATATATAACTCCTGCAGCTACAGTTATCAGGGCGTGTAGGAGAGAATTTGGGTGCTGATCCAGTCCGGAGTTCTGGCTGGTAGGAAGAGAAAAAAGACGTGTCAAGACTCTGAATGAGTCAGTGTTTTGAGCAGAGAAACATTTATTCACCAAACTATATTGGGAGACATCGACCCTGTGGTTCTGACCCGGTTTGACCCTCTTCTTAGATACTATCGACTGCTCTCGGCAGGAAATCTCCGCGGTTTCCGATGGTTCTGACCCAAAATGACCCGTTCTCAGCCTCTCAGATTACCGTCTGCTGCTACGACCTTTTCCCTGATGCTAATCCTCCATCTGCCTGCGCTGCTGCAGCTGATGTCAGTTTTTATGTTCGGCTCTGATGATCCGAATCACATCCAAGCTGGTCTGCAATCAAACGGCGACGGTCCCGTCACTCACATAGAAACAAAGTAAATGTCTTATTTCCGGCTCACAACAGGACTTTAAGCTCTTATTTCTGTCCAGTTCTGAGTAAAATGCCGAGTAAGACAAATAAATTATCCTGTAGAAAAGAACTGTGGACTATATTTATCCTTAATAAGTACAATTGAAACCAGATATTTGCATAAAATGTGTAAAAATATACATAACATTTTTATTTCTGTCTGTTTTCTATCTCTCAGACCAAACTTTTCTTGTTTTGGGTCGGATCACTAAAAGTCAAAATAACAAGAGCGACCTTTCTTCAGAGTTGTGTAACTTTCTACTAATGGCAGAATTTTACATGCAGCAAAGTTTTATGCATTTAAATAATTCGATAAAGAATGAGTGATGATCTCATGGCTTTATAAGTTTCATATTTTGGGTTTCTGGGTATCTAACATTTGAATAAACTGTAGAAACACCTATTGATATATTCCAAGGCAAGACATAAAACACAGTGTTATTAACGTGTGACATTGCACACACACACAGAAATAGTTGACCAAACGTCTTTGAGCTCAGCTGGGGTTGCTAGGAGACGGGTGGAATTCCTCTGGGGTTGCTAGGTAACGGGCTGGTTTCGCTGGGGTTACTAGGTGAGAGGTGAGGCCTGCTGATTTGTGACACTACATTCGAGAAGTTTTTAAAACAGCTAATTTTTCAGACACCAAAAATCTTAAACTTATTTATTAACACTCAGCCAAAAAACCGCTAAACCTAAGCCTTTATTTTTAAATTTTAAATTTTAAATTTTTTTTGAAGTGCTTTGCCTGTTTTTAGAAGCAGGAAAAACCCAAATGGAAGTACAAACATGTGCAAAATGTCTTCAAGAGTTTGACACTGATGACCATCTGGAGAAAAAAAGACCATGCCAGTTGTCAAGTGTTTTGTGCTTAGAAGGAACCAGTGCACTTTACAAAATGAATGGCAACAAGAGGAAAGAACTTAATGCAGAAATACTCAACGTTCATAAAGTTGAAAGCTCACAGTGTACAATCTAAAAGTTCACGTTATGGAATAATGTGCATCAATTTCACTTAAGTCTTTTGGTTTAGTGATGACAACTTACTTTTTTAAAATGTTGAATAAACTTAAAAGTTGCAAATTTTAACTTAAAGAAACTTTAAGTGCTGCTGTGGTGGTGCAGCTGTAAACCACAACCCACATAAGGAGGGTTGCAAGTTTGATTCCCGGCCTTTGCCACATTTCTTCCCCTTCTTTCGTTACCCACTTTCCTGTCTAATTACTGTCAAATAAAGGTTGCCTGAGTCAAAAAAAACAACCTTAAAATATATTTTATTACTTTACTTCTTCATTTGAAGTAAACTAAATTATTTCAGTAAGGCTGACTTAAATCGGTCAAGTTAAACCATCTTAATAAAGTACTTTGGATAAACTTAATTGAATTACTTGTTACCAATTGAAGGAATTAAATTATTTTCTTTTTTCCTTTAATAATTTCAAAATATTAAAGGAAATTTGTGTAAACTTCTGATTTTGAACCAGTTATAGCCTTTAGCAAACATCTACAAATCTAGTATTATTTGGTATTCTTAGCTGACTGGACTGTTTAAGTGAAAGGAGAAAAAAAATGTTATATAAAAGCATATTAATACAGAAAAATATATTTAAACAGCTCCATGAAAGGAAAAATAAAGAAATCTTAATTTGACTCTATGTCCGTTAAGCCTTCAGCTCCTCAGACCAGCATGAAGTGGCTTTTAAATTGGGTCAGAACCTGTGGTGACCTGCAGGTATCAATAAACCAGAACCTGATGTAAGGCGGCCCGCGGGTCCTCTTTTTCCAGAACCTGTGATATGGTGGCTGCTTTGATGTTCCCACGTTGCCCTCCTCCTCCTGGTCTTTCCCCCTCCCTTTGGTGTTGTTGTTGTTATCACCAGGAAAACAGACTCCGAGACTCTTTAACAGCTGACAGTGTCACTAACCTTGATCCGTTCCTCCTTTTAACTCCAGTTTCAGACGCTTTCAGAACATCCCACTGGTTTTGTTCTGAGTGTGATCTGAAGATGCGTCACACACTCCAGTTTAATCTGCGCTTCTTTAGATTTTAAAGGGCTGAGTTGGATCTAAACATAGTTCATCAGCTAGGAACTTCAGAGGACTTGCTCAGAGTTTTCAACTAAGAAGTTAGTGCTTCTCGTCGGTCTGCAGAGAGATCAAAGGAGACTTGTTGGGTCTGCTCAGAGGAAAAACTTTAGACTCTGAGATACTCCCACATGTCGGACAAGCAAAGAGTGGTCACTTTTCTGAAGTTTGTGAACTTTGATGGCGAAGGAGACCTACTCATCAGTGATACACATACTTCAAAGCATAAAAATTGTGGTCAGAGAGGAAATGGGCTGATGAATAACTCCAGTAGAGTCCATCAGAAGACCCAAGCATTCACAACTGCATTAAGAAATGGTTTTTACAGAATCAGTCTTGCATTTCTGCCACTTTAAAAAAGTTCAAACCCAGCATATCACCAGAAAAGTTCTTCTCTATCATCAATTTGTTCGAGTCACACTAAATGCCGAAGCAAAAACGAAGGTGGGGCTTTAATTGAAAGGTGTGAGTGACAGAAGGAGGAGGGTGACCGTCATGCACGAACTGTAGAACTGATTTCTTAGAATGCATTCACACCAACCCTGTTTAGTCCACTTTAGTCAAACTATAGTTTGTTTGTTTAGAAAGTCTGGTTCGTTTGGGGAGGTGTGAATGCTCAATCAAACTCTGACTCTGATGTGGACCGAAAGAGTGAAATCTGGTCCACCTGTAAACCTAAGTCTCACTTTGATTAATGTGAACTGTAGTGCAGTTTGAATGTATATGCGGATTAAAGCGGAGTGGAGACCACTTCAGAAGGAGGAACTAAAATAGTACCGCAGGGCATTCTGGGTAAACACAACCTAAACAAACGAATGAGTCTAGCACGAGAGAAAAAAATTAGTTGCAGTCTTTTGCCAAAGACAAAAGAGAAATCCTGCAACTGCTAAAATCTGACATTACTGCATTTTGTTTACATTTTGTAAAGAAGGAAGTTGCACTCATGTTTTTGTCGTTTCCTTCAGTGGTTCTTGGTGCAGCGCCGCCACAGGCGAGGAGGGGAAGCGGTTTTTGAAAGGGTTTGGAAAATATAACAAGTGTTGCGAGTTTGCTCCACAATTGAACCAAATCCACCAGACCATCAGGTATAAAAATACCCTTAATCTGATCAGACTGTAAATCAGATGTTTGTTTCTCAGCAGATTTAAGACATTCAAAACATTCTAGACTCTTACAAATTGTCTGCTAACAGACTTGTTATTATATTATATTGAATTATTTTTGTTAATCTCTGACCTCTGAATAATTTGAAGAGTTGAACTCACCAGTCTACACACATCATATGGCTTTTCACATTGTAGTGACATGTCCCATTATGCAACCAAAGAGATAATCCTCATCATCTCTGCATGTAACTCAGGACTGTTGCACATGTACTATGTAGGTGGACACACAGACATATTTAACAGGCTCAGTCTGAGTCGCTGTTGGAGGGTGCATGTGGGGTGTATTACTGCTCTTAATCCTGGGTAAAATAACACATTAAGCTTGTTGTTAATCCGAGCTGAAAGGAACCAGATGAAAGCCCCTCAGCTACGTCTCCCCGTGTCTGTCCACTTCCCAACTCATTTTCTGCTAAGTGACTGCAGAGTTTCGGATGGTTGCTGCTCTGTGTCGAGGATTTACTGCAGGTCAGAGGTGGATTCATGTTTCCTATTAGTTTAATGGATCCATCTATCATCGTACGATATTTATCAATCGTATGCATGCCCATCGCCTATGAATTCATTCATTTCCACCCATCCATTATATATCCAACCATTGTTAAATGTCTTTTAGTCATCTGCCCAGGGCCGGCCCAACACAAAGCAATGGAAGGAATCAAAGGCAGAAAACAAACTAAACAGAGTGAAAAAAGAGCTGAAAACCAGAAGGTTGATGCACACCAGGCATGATTTTCTACGGCCCCCGATTGCAATTTTAGAGCAGCAGTTGGGGGCCGACAGTTATTTCATTAGAAGAAAATTATAAGAGACAAAAACAGTTAGGCCCAATAAAAATATTCACCTTTTTTTTAAAACTATTTTTATAGCTAAATTTGACCATTATTCAGTGAGTTTAATGCACCCAAATCTGCTTTTCTTTCATTTATAAAATAAATCAGGTATTTACAGAGAAAGAGTGACCCAAATCCTGTTTTTGTGCTCAGAATAAACTACAATTCTGTTTTTTTTTTCTTCCCAAATGTTTACCAAAGAATTTGCAAACTTCGTTTAGTGAAGAAAACTTGCAAAGCTCTTCAGGGCGTGGCTCAACATTGAACATAAAAAACAAATAATTGTTTGGTTATTTTGTGCTGATTAAGAGAGCACACAGAACTTCAAATAAAAGCAGTTCTTCATTCACAAAAAGAACAATTTTCTCTTGAGTTGCAAAAATGAAAATTATAAAGTTCAATATATGCAAAAATAGTCTTTCGTTACATGAATTGTCCGTGTAATACTAGTATAAAGCTCCTAACTAGCAACGGCTTCAATAAAATGGCACATTAACAGCTCGGTTAGCATTCAACAAGGACGTAGCAACGCAGCTTCATAGAAAACTGAAATAAAACAGTTCATAACAAATGGCAGGCATCTCTAAAAGAGGACAAACATGACATCAGCAACATCACTTCAGCTTCGTACACAGAAAATAATACAGTTCAGGCATTAATTACGGAAAATCTGGATTCTTCCCTCGTGACCATAAAGTCGTCTTTTCCAACGGAGAAAAAAAAAAAGTCATTCTTTCCTGTTTTAGAAGAGTGCCAAAGTATGTAAACGACTTCCGGTACTTTTAGACCTCTCTGTTACAACAACACCACATGCTGACAAAAACAAAGATTGCAACAGGTACGTGAAATAAAAGCAAAACAGGGTTTGCAAAATATACATTTACAGGTAGCCATTTTTCACCTGGTTGCACATGTTTAGTTTATCGTTGAGTAAAAATATGTTGAAGTAATTTTACTCTTACTTGAGTAGAATTGTACCCAGCTTTGTCTCTGTGTGACAGGCTCACCAAATGCTGATTTAGCACTCTGATTACCAATATTATCATATTTTTGTCTAATAATTAGCGCTTCCTCTGCTGCCTTGTTTTCCTTCCACTACATTTTTGGGTTTGAATCTAATAATCAGACACTAACGCCTGCACTTGCTTGCTATTCATTGTTGGACTCTGGATTTTTTATTCTGCTGCTGCAAGAAACTGTGCAGTCTGACATTTGTTAAATCTTAGATCATACGATATGTCACTGTTAATATTTTATGATATTGAGCCTGCACTGTGTGACACATAGTGACATGTCCTTCTAGTATTGTGTTTTCTTTCTGGTGTTGAAGAAGAGGTTTTTGGTGCAGTAGGATTATTCTGCAAAGTTTTACTCCTACTCTGCTATATTCCCATTCTTGTTGAAAATTAAAGCAGCACAGTTATTGTTTGTGTTGTACAAGCGGCTTGATATTCAAGGTTGGAGGATGCATGTAAAAAATTGTCCCGATATCAACCTTTTGTTTGATTTCGCAGCATTTTATTGACTTGAACCCATAGTATTTTGGAGCAAGAGAAGCTGAGAAAGTTAAAGCAGATCATTTCAAAACATATCCTATAAAATGAAAAGTCTTCATGGAAAGAGGACTTTTCATTTTCATAAGAGAGAAAATGATGACTTGAAGGTGCTTCAGGAGTTTTATCCTGATTAAATAAAGGTTGATAATGTTTTCTGGTGACAGTTATTTGGAGAAATGTGAATATTGATGCACATGCTTATCAGAGGACCAAGGCTTGTCCTCCTCTTCTCTTGACAAATCACCAATGAACTCACATTGGAGTTGGAAACTTTGCTGCATCTGATTTATGTGAAGCTCTGCACATAATGTCAACACTCTTTGAAACTTTCAGCTGCGTTCTCATCTGCTTTGAGCTTCTTTACTTCCACACTTTCCTTTTTATTTAACATACAGCTTTAGGAAAATTTAAGAGTCCACTGCACTGAACCCCGTTGAAAACCTCCTGCGGTTATTCCACAAAATATTTCTGAACTCTTCCTGAGTTAAAACATTGTTTCTATATGAATATGAATTTGTTTTCTTTGCATTATTTGAGGTCTGAAAGCACTGCATCATTTTCATTACTTTGACCATTTCTCATTTTCTGTGAATAAATACAAACTTTTTGCTTGGAATTTCAGTGACATGTTGTCAGGAGTTCAGAGAATAAAAGAACAATGTTCATGTTACCCAAACATGTACCTTTAAAGAGTAAAATCAGAGAAACTGATCCTTTTAAGTGGTCTCTTAATTTTTTCCAGAGCTCCAGATTTCAGACATGGGCATGACATTGCCAGTCCAAATCGAAAAGAAAACCTTGAAAAAATGTCGATATAAGTTCATTAATTGAGTCTGGATCTAGTAGCTAGTGTTGGTCGTCTGGTGATGTAGACAAGTTTTTATAGATTCTGCAACCCTTCCCAGGATGAAAGAGAGATTTTTGTTTATGCCACAAACACCTGAAGGGGCTTTGAACCGATGCAAACTGTTTGCTCAGCTTAGTTTTCTGATGAGACATTAACATACATCTCCTTCAGGAGTGACCAGGTGCTTCATCGTTATCTGGGGAGCTGGAGGTCAGCCATGGCTCTAGCTGAGCTGCGGTTGTTCCCACATCAGTAATCACATTCGCTGATAGAAAGGTGTTCACACTGGGGTTTTTTACGGAGTGAAGCAGGAGGAGGCTGACTGCCGAGAAGACTGCTGAGAATGAATAATGAGCCGCTGTGTTTCACTTAAAAAAAAACGTCCAGAAAGGAGGACAGCGTGACTATCGATGGCTGCAGTCATGTCGTTACGTAATGCTGCTATTCTGCCTAACCAGGCAGTTTGAGATGAGCTCAGGAGGGAACTTTACCAGAAATAAAAAGCTGTTAATCCTACAAGTTTGGATTAGAAGTTACTGGAGTTAAGGGTTAAAATGGCCTCCATCATGAGAGCTTACACCAACAATCATTTGTTTTACTGTTTTCAATTCAGTTTTTGTGTTACGGTCTCGCAATTCCAAGTGGGAGAATTACTCCTATGGTGGAATTATGTTTTGGAAAGTTGGAGTTTTCCTAAAGCATACTGATATCTGCAGGTTCTTTACTGTTCTCTCTGAATGTAACTAATTAAATCCTGCCCAGCCTCTAAACATGTTGCTGCAGCGTTGGCATCGAAAGCTTTTTTAAGGCAAAACTTTGAAAACAAAACCATTTCATTAAAAACACTTCATCAAACCAAAGGGAGACCCTGGGTGTTTCAGTAAATGAAGCACTTCTTTTATAAAAAGAAAAACATAATTAGACGTCACAAAAACACACATTGTTCTCATAAATGAACTCAAACCGTTTTGGTAGCATGGACTTAGATGTGATTGAGAAGCTGTGGCATGACCTAAAATGGGTTATTCATGCTTCAAAACTATCCATTGTGTCTGAATTAAGACTATTTTGATCAAAATTCCTCCACAATTTTAAACTCACTGGGTGTTTTCTATTTACATTAAAAGTTATTTGGTGATCTAAAGCATTGAATTGTGACAGAAGAGGCAAATACTTATACTAAAGTCAGTCAACATGAATGTCTAAGAGGAAAATATTCAGCAGACATTTAAATAAACAACAAAACTCTACAATATTCAATAATCTTACATCAACTGCAAGAGAAATAAATAAAAAACTGCTTATCTTTTTTCTAAATTTTCTGAATTTTTGCCAGGTTGTTTTTTTTGGGTAATGTTATCAGAGAGACTAGAAGAATATTATTTGGGAAAAAAAGGGATAATTGACAGTACTATCGACTTCAAATTCAGTCAAAAAGGCAGACACAAAATGCATTCTGAAATAAACATTTATAAAACACTAATTAAGATTAAAACCTTCAATATGAAGCGTGAAATCAGTGGCGTATGGAGGATTAATGTGAATATATATGGTAATGTGCAAGTAAAAAATAAAATGTACAAAGCGAAAGGTGGCAGCAAACCTGTGGAGAGCAGAACCAAGTTAGTCGGCAATCAGGGTTTAAAAAAGGCCTTGTGTCCCGTATCAGTAATCAGTGTTGTGTTTGAAAGGTAAATGTTCAGCCTAACCACCAGGGTCCTACAGGGGTCAAAACAATTAACATTATGGGGGAAATCATGCCTAGAATTGCTCCCTCATCTTCCCAAGTGGATATTAGCAGCTGTGTAAAAATTGGTGATATAATCAGCTGCTGATTACTGAGCCGGAGGCAGAAACCGGGGTATTTTTCTGCTGGTGATGTTGACAGAATATCCAGTCGACTTTCTGCACTGTTTGTCCTGAGATTCATCTGAGCTCTCATTTGAGCCAACGTTAGCATCTCCCTGTTATTTATTACAAATTTAATCAGAGTTGCATTGTGATATTTTAGCTAGATAAATGTGTTTCATGCTTTGCAAAAACTGTGATGCTATTTTTCTGCTTATCTGCGCTGCTGTTTTGGTCCTTAAGTGCAAGGTTTAGCTATTTGTTTAATGTCAAATGTTTGTAAAAAGAAATAACACATCCAGACTCCTGAGCATCATCCAGAACCTGCAACTGGACCACAGTCAGGATTGGAGTGACGTCAGTCCCAGATCGGAGTTGTGACTCACGTCATGTGTGCTCTGATCGATCCATTAAATGTGTTTTGCACGTCATTAAAGCTCTTTTTTTTATTGCTTAATATAAACATTCACTAGAATGAAGTTAAAATAATAAAATATCTGATTAAACTTAAAGCTTTAATCATTTTAACAACTGTGAAACTGTGAACATGTCTAAATCTGTTTTTATTGAGTTGAAATTTAATAATCTAGTTTCTTGTTTTTGCTTTTCCCGTTTCCCTCTCTAATCAATGGCCCCTGATTGGCAGGCACTTTAATAGGTACATTTTGTGAGCACAATCGCATCCCCTTTTGTATTCAGAACTGCATAAATCTTTGCATAAATTCAACAAGCTGCCCTTCCTCAGAGATTTTTGTCCATTTTAATATGATAACGTCACACATTTGTCCTATATTTGGTGACTAATTATCAAAGTAAAGAAACCAGTTTGGGATTGTTTGAGTTTCTGACATCCTGCAGGAAGCAGCCATTGAAACATGGGTACTATGTTGTCATAAAGAAAGAGAAATGATCAGGAATATTCAGGGAGGTTTTGCTCAATTGAAGCAAGAATATATCTCTACACCTTTTTACCACACTAGTCTGAACTACTGATGCAGGCAAAATGGATGCATTCGTTCATATGCTGCTGTTGCAATCAAGAGCCATCGGACCACATAGCATTTTGTCCAACCCCTTATTCTCCAATCTTGTAGAGCCTGAATTGTAGCCTCAGGTGTTCATATCTGTCAGCAGTGGTTGTAGCAAGTAGTTATCTAAGCTACTTTTTTCTTTCATCATTTCCAACTAGCCTGCCTATATTCTCCTCTGACCTCTGACATCAATAGCACATTTTTGGCCTCACAGCTGCGGCTCTCTGGATATTCTCTCGTTTTTGATAATTCTCTTTGAACCTGGGAGACGGTTGTTTGTTAAAATCCCAGAAGACCAGCAGTTTCTAAAATACTCAGAGCAAAGCGCCAGATAAGACCAATGATGCCGCGTTACATGTCTAAAAGATGAACTTGAACGTCAGCAAACCATATTCACCACGTCTGAGTTGCGGCTCTGAGATTCTTTGTTAAACTCGGTTTGATTGGAGAAAAAATTGCAATATTTGTTAAATTTTCAGGTGGTGTGGTTATTTAATTTCTCTTTGAGGTCAATAAAGTATGTTTGATATTAATTGAATTGCTTTCATACCGCACTGTGTCAAAGCGATCCAAACCATTTGAAAAACTTGTTCCACTCCTCGCCTGTGGTGGCGCTGCGACAAAAACTATTGATAGAAACAACATGAAAACCTCAGAAGAAAACATGACCGCAACGTTCTCCTTTGCAAAATGTAAACAAAAATGGAGAAGTGTCAGATTTTTGTGGTTGAAGGATTTCACTTTTGTCGTTGGTAAAAGAAAACAAGCCATTTCTCCAGCTACTGCTAGACTCTTGTGTTTGCTTTGGTTGTATTTACCCAGAATGCCCTGCACTATAGTAATCTTTCTGCTTTTGCAACGGTGTCTGCTTGGCGTTCACATATGAATTTGAACATTACCAGAGTTCACTTCAACCAAACCCAGACCTAGGTTTTTAGGCAGACCAGAGTTCGATCTTTTGGTCCACAGCAGAGTTTGGTTACGCATTCACACCTCCCTAAACAAAACTCGAGTTCAATTAAAGCGAACCAAACAGGGTTGGTGTGAATTCACGCTTAGATTTTTGTCCATATGATCATCTTATGCCATTTTCTTTGTTGACTTTCTGTTCAGTACGTCACCCCTCTAGATCATGTGAACCTGCGTCTCTCTCCTGGTTCTACATTTAGATTCCTGTCTTGTCCTCACAAGCTGGCAGAATTTCAAACCATCACAATGACAAATCAACAGATTTATCCCATTTCAGATTTCCTAACCTCCAGCAAACCTATTTTGGATTTTAAAACCTCAATTTAACCCCAGTCTTAACTGCAAAAAGCAATAAAAATGGCTAACATTGGGACAGAAACTACGGAGCTGTGCTGTGAACAAAAACATTTCAATGTTTCTATAATAAAAGTTAAGGCTTTTATTAGATCTGCATCACAGACAGATCATCTGACAGTTTATTCTCTATGCTCCGACCACCCTATCACAGATTCTCTGTTTTCCTGCTTTTAGTATTTATTCAGAAACACTCAGCGGAGCCATCAGTCACACTCACTGTGGGAGCGCTGCCACTGAGCATTTTCTAATCTCTTAGTATTCATAAAAAGGTTAGAGGGCCATGAATGCATCACTGAAATGCACAAATTCCCTCCTATTTTTATCTGCCGTTCGAGGCTCATTTTAGAAATGATGCGAGGGAATGCGAGACAGCTGCAGCTCCAGCCTGAACTCTGTGAAGATTTAATTGCATTATCGAGTCAAACTCTGAACATCAAATGAAACAATCGTACTGTCATTGATCACTCCAGTTCAGATTAAAATGGTTAACAGTGAGAGTAATGACTTGAGGCGAAGAGCTAATGGCAGACAGCAGCGCTCTTCAGTGAGGATGTAAAACACTTCATCTAATCAGCCTTGTCTTTCCCCTCCTTTTTGTAGCGGAAACAGTTTTTCTCGGTGATGGATGTTGACGGGTCTTTCTCATCCAGAAACAGTCTGCTTTGCAGAGACTGTCAGCTTCAGCCGGTGTGGCTGATCGCAGCTCTGCCAGGCGGCATGCCAGGCCCAGCGGCTGCAGATTTAAGCTGGAGGCGGTTCGTTCTGTTTACAGCTCAGATTAGCACCAATCTGTTCCACCATCCCACAGCTGTCACCCCACAAACTCCAGAGCAGACAGAAAAATGAGACTGGGACCCAGAAACTGGCGGTAGCACCACATCCAGCCTGTCTGAGCGAGATTTACGTTCTGAAAGCAGTTCAGTGCTAATCAGACTGAATGTTTCTCTTTGTTTGAAGGACTGGCCTTTTTACACTCATTGTTCGTTTCGTAATCTATTGTTTCAGATACATGAGGATTTCTGAAGCCTGTTGTGACTGATGCTCTGAGGCTTTCTAGATAAAATGTTCTGGAAAGCTTGAGTAAGAGAATAAATCACCTAAAACACATGTCTGTACTGATTACCCTGCTTTTCTCCAGTGTTTTATAATGCCAGAGTGAGTTATAAGAGGCTATATAAGACGTCTGAGGATCATCACAACTCTTAAATGTGTCCGACAATGTTTAGGAGGCGATTACCCCGCTTCTTGGAAAAAAGCACCGTAATCGCCTCCTACGGTCAGCCTTGTAGTCTAAAAACATTCTCATCCAACTTCTCACAACATTGTTCTTGTTGGATTTAGACAGAAAGAAACACAGTATTTGTCTTTTAGTGTTTTTCTGAGACCTGGTCTTAGTTGCAGCTTCCTTACAGGAGAGCCAAATTCATTGGTAGATTTTCATTGTTTTGTTTATTTATTTAAATTGTCTTCCAGTTTCAGTGTTAAATGTTAATCAGAATTTAAATTTATTGATCGTTGAGAGTGTGTTCTGGTATTTTTATGCCATTATTACCATTATATTACTTGAAAATGGTCTCAAAACTACAATATTATCATTTATCGGACTAACTTCTGGAACAATTTATTGTCCAGCAACATTTGTTATCATGACAGGCCTAGATGACTTGATTGGGGGAATTTTTCTGCCATAACTGGAGAGCACATATTTTCAGTCTGAAAGCAGGATTTCATGTTTTGTTCTGAAAACTTTTAATGCTTGAACTCAAAATTCTGCAGGTCTCTTTCAAATATTCTCTGTGCTTTCTCAAACCTGTCTACTCACATTCAAAACGTGTCTCTGCTCGGATCAAATCTCTGCTTGCAAAACTCTGCTCGTTTGCGAATCATTTTGTGCTTGGAACAGAGGAGTTCCTGGCAACCTCTCAGCCAATAGCGTGAAAGTGTTCCACCGGTGGGCGTTTGCTTCCTTCTAGTGGGTGTGCCTGTGGGGCTACTATCATTGAGAAGTTGGCAGGCGACGGTACGTTTTTGTTCCAAGCGCAAGCACAAAATGAGCAGAGAGGTTTGCGAGTGGAGATTTGATCCGAGCAGAAACAAGTTTTGAACGTGAGGAGAAAGGTTTGGAAAAGCATAGTGAATATTTGAAAGAGACCAAAAGTTTGGAGTACAAGCATTACAAGTTTTGGGAAGAAAGACATAAAAAGAAAATGTAAGCACAAGTATTAAAACACATGAAATCCTGCTTTCAAATTGAAAATGTGTGCTCTCGAATTATGGCAGCAAAACTCCCCCAAAGACTTGGAGAGAATATGACGTGGTGGGAATAGTACAGGCAAGAGCAACTTGACAAAGTGTTCTTGGGTAGGACTAAGCTTTGAACCTCAAGCTGCAAATGGGCTGATGTGACAAATGCTACAAAAAGTTTAGTTCATTTAATTTAAATTGTCAGAATATGCAGAATGTCTGAGAAATACTGGAAGTTTCTGTGCCTCCACCATCACTTTCAGACTTGCAGAAATTATGCTAACTAAACGACCGTCTGCAATCACTGTAATCTGGAGCACCAGTTTTGGTGCTCACATCGGTTTGGATCCCATCAGATCAAGTATTTTTCATTTATATTCTTTGTTGACATTGTGACCTTTTGCCCTCTGCAGGTCCTGCAATCCCTGTTGGTGTGGACGTTCAGGTGGAGAGTTTAGACAGCATCTCTGAAGTTGACATGGTATGAATTGTTTTCCATTTTATTAAAGATTATACAATAAATAATTTAATCGCATGGTAATTTAAAAGAAACTCAATAATTTTCATTTGGTTGATTTATTTTGTTTGTTTTTTTCTCTCTTTTTACCAAAAACTGAATGATAAAAGTCTTCAGTCTGGTGCTTTGGTCCCAACTATCCCTTTTTTTTTGAAAGATAATTTTACTTACAGAGACTTTATGATTAATTTTATTTGTTGTTTCTGTTAATTTCTTTACTTATTTTGAATATTTCAAATGTCTTCCAGCTCCATTGTTTAAATGTTCATTAGAATTTAAAGTTTATTGATAATTGAGAATGCATTATTATGCCATTATTGTAATTATATTATAAAATGGTCTTAAACAGCAATATTATCGTTTATCGCAATAATTTCTGAGACAATTTATCATCTATTTGTGAACAGGATTGTATCGTTTGAATAAGTTTGAATTTAAGGAGAGTTTTGGTGGAGAATCTCCACCATTGTTGCTCAAGTTGGCGCTTCAACTCCACTCTGTGGTCCCACCAGGACTTCACCATGACGCTGTACCTCCGACACTACTGGAAGGACGAGCGCCTGTCGTTCTCTAGCAGCACAAACAAGAGCATGACCTTCGATGGCCGCTTGGTGAAGAAGATCTGGGTCCCGGACGTCTTCTTCGTCCACTCCAAGAGGTCCTTCATCCACGACACGACAACAGACAACATTATGCTGCGTGTGTTTCCGGACGGACATGTCCTCTACAGTTTAAGGTCAGTGATGTCTCAGTGTTTTAATTTGCAGATCAGAAGGTGGATTTGTGGAGGAGGAGATTTGCTCAAAGTTTGCAGACGTTTAGCTCCTCATAACGGGAAAGTAATTCAGATTATGCAAATTTCACACAAAGTCCACACAACAAACAACTTCTACGTTATTTCAGTCAAGTTTTTCTGTAGTTGATCGTGTTCATTTCTGCACAACACTGTTTTTCCATTTCCTTTAATAGTTTACTTCATCCAGGGGCATTTAAACATTTCTTTTTCATTTAAACTGAAGATGTTTGTTTTGTGTCTATTCCTGTAGTTTATTTTATTTCATTACCCCTTCACTCAGAGGCAAAACAAACTAAGGTAGACTTATTTTAATTGTCATAACATTCTTGCATAAATATGTTATATTTATTACGTTAAATTTATTTGCTTTGGTTTCAGACTCCACTGCTGTTGATTTTAGGAGCCATCTTTCTAAATGATAATTTTAAACTCAGTTTTGATTTTTGGTCCAGATTTAAGGTTTTCTGCATCAAACGTGGCTGGTTGGCTCTACAACCTCAATATGCCTTCATGACTCACAGGACCCATCAAAATGAGGATGATTTTCTGAGGTTGCAGAAAATTAAGAAAACATCTTCCAATTTTGAAGCAATCATGAAGCTGCTTTGCTTTTAGTCGGCACTGGAAATGTTTTTCTCCTTATTTCTGAGCTTCTCATTATATCCATCACGTAAGCAAGGCATGCTGCCAGAATGAAAATAAATCTTTTAAATTTTTCTTCAGAAAATTTGCTGTATTTCTCCAAGAGACTGAACATGTTTTGGCTGCATGATAGTTTTCATCCGATGGAGACGAGGTTGAAACCACAGAGAGAGCTGAAAAGAGCGAAGATTTTACTCATTTAACATTCAGATTTCATGTTTTTTTAAAAGGAAGTAAGATCAAGCTAAGCTGTTAATGTTCAGTAAGACTTTCCAGCTTCTTATTTAATCACAGTTGAGTTGTTCTGGGTCTCATCTTGAGCTGTTATCGGAAGATATTAGTGCATGAGCTGTTTCTCATTCTCAACTTTCTTAAAGAATCATTAAATAATCGGCAGATGCAGAGCAATGCTACATGATTGAAACCCACTTATTCACTGGGAACTTGTTGCAGAAGCAAACTGTAACATTTCTCACTGTTCATGGAGAGCAGAAGGTTTCACTTTAATTTGAGAACTTGCTGTAACTAACATCTGCTTCCTCTTTGGATATTGTGGGTATTTTTAGTGCTACATGAACCAGGACTGCAGATTAATATTCAGATTTTAATGAATGAAATAATACGGCAGATGTCACAACAAAACAGGTTGTACTTCTGTAGTTTAGAAAGTATTATAAATGAGCTGCAATCCTGAAAAGTTTACTTGTTCCCTCTGAACGTCTGCAGCAAACAAAGCTTCTGTTTAATATTTCAGCAACATGAAATATCTGCAGCCGAGGAGGCGAGTCACGTCGCGGCTCAGACGCGTTCGGAGTTATGGCTTCAGTTTCTCCTATCAGGATTTAACAAGCTGTGGATGTTAGCATTAACTCGCTCTAGCAGTGCACAGAATATGTCTGGTAATTTATATTATTAGACATGTACTGCGAAAATCAGCAGAGCTGTTGTTTTTGATGGGTGAATGGTTTTATTACACATAAAAAACAATCCTCTGAGTGGAGGAGTAGAGCTGTTAGCTTCCTCTTTGTTTTTAGGTTTTTGATAAATTCTTTAAAGTCTGGAGGAAATGCTGCTTATATTTATTCTGGGATCCTTTGAATATACGTTCACCAGCCACTTAATTATGAACACCTGTTAAAATGTTTAAAGGAGACCTATTATAGTTCCTCTAAGAGGTTAGGACAAGTCTGTGGGTTATACAAAAAATATTCATTACTTTTTTGTTTGTTTTTGCAGAAAATCCTTGAAAGAAAATGAGATTTTAGTTTGCTCTGTTCTCCTTTCAGGATGAGCTGATTTAGGGTCTGTACCTTTAAATCCAAATAAGCTGCTGCTACAACTCAAACATTTGCACTTGCATGTGAAAATGGCTGCAAACATGTGAGCAATTATACTACCATATATCTTTGAAAAGCATTAATGAAGCCTCCTGCACAACCAACAAGAATGCAGCAAGTGGTTTTTGGATGGTAAGTCAACATCAAAGCCCTTGACCTTTCCAGCAGCCATTGTGCAGAGCATAAAGCAGTAAAACCAGCTGACCACACTTACTAGGGCTCCACTTGGGTTGCCAAGTGACGACACAGTGCCCGTTGGTAGTGACTCAGCAATCCAGAGGTTTTTGAAATGGCTCATTTTCCAGAACTTAATTGTTCTCTAGAGTAAACTTCTAAGAGTGCACTTTCAAAAGTCTATTTGAAACAATGCCGTGTTCGTATCCTATGTCTGACGTCATGACGCTTCGCCGGGGACAGATCCTGTAGTTTAAGTCTTTATTTGATGTAAACTAAATGATTTGAGTAAGACTGACTTACATTTGTCATTTTAAACATACGTAATGAATTCAGTAAAAAAAAAAAAAAAAATTGATTTGGTTGATTTTAATATATTGAGTTGGGTAAATTTAGTAAATTGAGTTGAATGAACATAAAAACTTAAGGTGGATAAACTTAATTGAATTATTGTTTCCAATTGAATCAATTCAGTTATGCTGGTTCAGCTACTTTCTTTTTACAGTGTAGGTAACAGGCTTGGCTTGGCTGGGGTTGCTAGATAACGGCAGTGTGACGTTACATTCAGAAGGCTTTTAAAACGATTCATTTTCCAGACTCCAAAAAATGTTTTTTCAAGCACTTAGACTATTTTTAGAAGCAGTTGACACCCAAACGGAAGTAGTAAAAACTCATAAAATGTGAATTTTAAATATTAAAATTACTTTAGCACAAATTGTAAATAAGCCAATCACGTAGCAGCGACTCAAAACATTCACAGATGACTTGCTAAAGTTCAAAATGAGCATCATAAAGGGGAAAACGGCGAGAGACTTGGAACCTGTAATTGTTGAGCTGCTGTGGAAACTGGCAGGAGTGTTTCAGAAACAGCCGACCTGCCTAATTGGACCTCCACCATCACCAGATATAAATCCAACAGAGCACCTTTGGGATGTGGTGGAACAGCAGCTCCCCATGATGGATGTACAGCCAACAAATCTGCAACCACTGTTTTCATGTTAGCATGAACTGAAATCTCAGTGGTGTGTCAGGCATCTCATTGAATCTTTGCCACCAAGAATGAAGGAAGTTATGAAGCAAAAGTTTGTAGCTGGTGGGTGAAGATGATGTAGAGTTGTCATCTTAGTTAGGAAATGTTCCCCTCTGGATTCGAATGAGTGATTTGCTCATAAACGTTTTAAGCCTTCAGTGGCAGCTTAGCTTATACAACAAGGCAAAGCTATACTCTTTCCATTTTTATGTGTTGGATTGAACCCTGATGTTCAAAGATTGGAGAATCTCTTTTTAAAACTGCTTTAAGCTTCTCCTCAGCTTCCTCCCTGACCTGTCCTCTGTACTCCCTGGACTTTATGATTCTGTTTCTTCACCGCTGTTCTCTGACATAAAGAAAGAGAAAAGAGAAAGTCTGGTTTATAGAGCAGAGGTGAAAGCAAGTGGTAGGAAGTTAGGATTAAACATAAAAAGAAAGGCCTACAAAGGTTTAGGCTTTTGGAGATATGGATGAGCACTGAGAAATATTTCTGTGTGAAACAGCGGTGAAGGACATATTTGAGTGTATGCAGTTTTAAAGTAAGAATGATTCAGAAAACCTGAGGTAATTAGTGTGCAGAAACGCCATGAGGCAGCCCTGCAGGAGGAACCGTCTTCTCAGGCAGAGGGTCCTCAGAGAAAAAGGTCCAGAAATGAAACGTAAAGCTGCACTTCACAAAGCAGCTGAATGAAATCACAATATTCCAGACTCAAACTCTTCCCCGATCCGTCCACTCCAACACAAATCATCCTGTTTAATTAAAGATTTCAGGGGAACGTAACCTCATTCAAGTTGATCAATTAAAGATGCTTTATTTCGCCTGTCGTAGAGAAAAACTGTGGGCGTTCATATTCAAAGTCATGTTTTCACCATGTTAATCATACATTTATAAATGTCAGAGTTCCAAACTAAATATTTAATTCACTAACTAAATATTTAGCTTGCAAGCTAAATGTTTAAATTTCAAATTAAATATTTAGCTTGCAATTTAAATAAGTTACCAAGCGAAATGTTTAGTTTGGAGATTAAATATTTACTTTGTAACTAAATATTTAGCTGGCAAACTAAATATTTAGTTCTTAAACTAAATATCTACTTTTAACTAAATCTTTAGTTTGCAAATAAATATCTAGTTTACAAACTAATATTTAATTTTAGTTTGCATATATTTACAGACTAAATGTTTAGTTGTTAAACTAAATATTTACTTTTTAACTAAATCTTTAGTTTGCTAACTAAATATGCAAACTAAATATATAGTTTCCAAACTAAATATGCAAACTAAATAGTTTACAAACTAGTATTTAGTTTTAGCTTGCAAATATTTAGTTTGGAAATATTTAGCTCCGAGCTAAATGTTTAAGTCTACGCTGAATATTTAGTTTTCAAACAAAATTTTTGTTTCAAAACAAAAAAATTATTTTGCTAACAAAATATTTGTTTCCAAAGTAAATATTTTCCAAACTAAACATTTGATTTTCAAACTAAACATTTATTTTCCAAACAAAATATTTATCTCTCTAACTAAATATTTAAGTTGAAAACTAAATTTAGTTTGTAACTTTGACTTGTATAAATGTATGAGTAATGCCTTTGATAAATGTACACATGTTTTCTCTAAGTTATTTTTTTTTATTTGTAACTTTTCAAACTCGCCCCCCATAATCACTTGTTTTTATATTTTTCTCTCTTTTTTTTTTTTGAGGTAATTGGTTCGCATAGATTCTAGAAAACAACCCAACTCTGTTTACAGTTTGGAGTCGTTCTGTTGATGGTTTTCCTGCATTTTCCCGCTGCTCAGATCCACTTTAACAATTTACCGAGCGCATTAAACCCGCAGAGGTTTCCACGCACAATAACGCTGCGCCCTGCGGATCGGCAGGAGAAAAGTGCCGGCATTCAGCTTCCCAGTTGCCATCGTAACAGTTGCTATGGGAACGGATCCACAGGTTATCGACCTGTGAAGACGGGGAGAAATTTGACAGACGTCTGGGGGAAGCGGTGAGGTGTGGAGGGGAAGCTCTGATGACGCTTCTGGTTCGGTTTCTCCGCTGCTCCGGATCCGTTCAGAGCCTCCAGCTGCCCCGCTGCGCGTCGGGAAATCTGTCCCAGTTTCGCGCTGACTGCATCGGGTGCAGAAATCAGATGAGTTAAAGATCAATAAGTGGCAAAGCGATGAGCCGAGTGTGTTTACAGTCCGCGGTGGAAATCTGCTGAATATTAATTTCATCTTGTCAGGATTTAACTTCAGAGAAACGAACAGCAGGACTCCGTCCGGGGCTCCGTTAACTTTTACTCTGCTTGGATGTTGCTGCTGAGACTTTTATTAACTAAACGTGTTTCCAGCTGAGCGGGAACTGATGCATTTTGAGCGACTGGGGGGGAAGCGCCCCCTATGGGACAATTAGAGTAATGCAATAAATGATCTTCGAAAGTAACAAATTAAGAAATAAAAAACGTTTTTTGTTCATTGCTTCATATTTGTTCATTTGACATTGGTAGAGAGCTGCAACTGGAACTGCTTGATTCAGGAATATCACTGCACTTTGTGTTTACTGC
Organism: Alfaro cultratus; assembly: GCA_903066825.1. Taxonomy (NCBI): domain Eukaryota; kingdom Metazoa; phylum Chordata; class Actinopteri; order Cyprinodontiformes; family Poeciliidae; genus Alfaro; species Alfaro cultratus. The sequence goes on along the minus strand of CAEFZX010007511.1, from coordinate 37,775 downwards.
ATGTAACACTGGGGTTTTTCCAACTGTTTTAGGGTAATTTTGATGTGCCGAATCAAAAATCACATTGGTTTGGCTCAATCACGGGATTGAGCCAACTCACCCTTATCAGTGTTTATTATTCAACTTGCAGAAATCATTTAATTAACATTTCATTAATACACTCTGTTAGAAAACAATTTTTTTCTCCTAAAGCCTTAATATGTTAACAAAAATGAACGACAATGTGACTAAAATGTAATCAATTTGGTCCGAAGATCGGATTCCTCTAAATCAAAATAGAGTAAAAACTTCCAAAAAACATATTTTGTAATCATGATAAACTATAAAATAATAGAATAGAAATGTCCTTTATTGTCCCTCAATGGGGAAATTTTTGTGCAACAGCAACAAAGTGACAGGCAATAACAGGAAATAGTCTCACAAAAATCTAAAAACAGAATAAAGTCTAAATACTAAAAAGTTGTAATTATTAAAAATACTCAGTCCAGAGGAATGTGCAACTGAATTGGTCAAATAAAAGTTTACAAAATGTTAAGGTCTCTTTGAGCATTTAAAAGATAAACTATCTACAATTATTGACAATAAAAATACTGTGTAGTAGTTTTGTGAGTGAAATTTGTGGTTATGATGTGACAAAATATTCTGAAAGGTCAAGAAATATGATTTTTTTGGGGGGGATATTCTGATGTTTGCATCTGCATATCAAGCTTCTCTGAGATTTTGCCTCCTGCCTGAGAGTCTGCTGCTGTTGTGTCTGTGCAGAGTGACGGTGACGGCGGCCTGCAACATGGACTTCAGCCGGTTTCCTCTGGACTCTCAGACCTGCTCGCTGGAGCTGGAGAGCTGTGAGTAAACGGGTTCGGTTCTGTCACTCTGAAGATGAAACATGACTTTAATTATCAGAACACAGTGAGAGAAAAATGGCCTTCATTTCAAGAGCAACAACGCAGTTAAGTGCTTTTCTGCTAAACTCGACGTGGAGCAAAAGCAACAAGGTCTTCTGACAACAAAGACGTAAAAAAGTGGAACCTTTGAAAACTATTTAATTTGTTTCAATTTGCATTTCAAAGCAATTTTCTCCGTTAAAAACAGCAGAAATTAAGAGCACTTATTCCAACTCACTCACCCTCAAATCATTCATAACAATCAAAATCAGTCTCTTTTGGCACCATAGAGGTTTGTTTTTGAATTATATCATTGCTAGAATCATTTTTAATTGTCTAATTTGTAAAAGCAATAAATAATAAAGTTAATAAGCTGTGAATTGATCACCTGTGGCTGAAATGATTGAGATGACAGAGACATGAAGGAGGTTTGTTTGTGAAAGTAGAGACTATTTTCAATTCAATGCACAAGAGGAAGTGTAATTTATAAAGTGTTACTTTAAAGGCGCAGTTGGTAGCGTTTAGGAAAATGTATTTTTACATATTTATTAACTGTTATAATATCAAACAGGAAGTTTATGAAAAGATCAAGCTCTTCTGCTTCCTCTCTGTGTCTGCAGAATTACAGTTCTCAGTCAAAAACAACCAATCAGAGCCAGGAGGAAAGTCAGCGCTGCCAATCATGGCTGTGTGTGCGCTGCTCACACACTCCTTCACATATTGCTTACTGTGTTTCAAGCCCAAGATTTCCAATGTGCTGCAGGTGTGCTAATGGAAGAGAAACAAGCTAATATTACAGGAAAACTGATAATTTAAGCCTTCCAGACCGAACGGAGCGCCAGCAATCCAGTCAAATTTGCAGTACCATAACTCTGCAACACTTTGCGCTATGTGAAAAATTCCAACGGTTTCTGAATGGGGAGACACTGTGCTTTCCAGCTGATATCGGGTTATTATGGTAATTTCACCATAATAACAGGGAGTGAAATTGATCTAAAAGATACTCTTTTAATAGACGGTAAATTGCGAAAATAACTTGCTAGATATTGAAAGTTCCAGTTGTTATGGGTAAATGGGCAAAAATATTTACTCACAGGACATTTAGAGAACTGCATACATTTAAAATAAGCAAAAATATCCAGGCAAAGATTTGAAATTTAGGTCATAAAATTATTTATTTGTAAGTTGGGGTTTAAATACATAAACAACATTTCCCAAATCTTGCTCAGCTGTCTTGAAGTTTGCTTTGAATAAAATGTGAAAGTCAACAAAAATACTACTGGTGCACCTGCATTCACAAATCCCTGCATGCCTCATGTTCATGAATGTTTTATTGTTTTAACCTGGCTGAATTTTATCCGTCTGCCGTTAATATTTTGTGCTGCCTGGCCGCTTTTCAAATCTCGAGCACCTTCCTCTCGGAGCGTCGCTGATTATGACTTCATGGATCCATCGCTGGGTTTTCTCCAGCATTAGGGGATTTTGAACTGGGCCCATCACCCAACACAACACCCACAAGTTTCAGCAGTACTGGCATCGCTCTCATCACGGCGTACAGAAGAGCCGGATGAACCAGCGTTACTGTCTGCAGGCTTCCAATTAGGAAGGAATCTGTTTATAGACATTTCTGCCTGCGTTTCAAAATGTCAGGAAAATGTGCCAAAACATTGTCATTGCACAATTCAGCAATGCTGTGTGAGTCAACAGCTTTGTTCGCTGAAGCTGTGTACCTTTCACCCTCATTGCACTCCAGAGGTGAACACCTTCAATAACGTGGAATAATATTTACAGATTTACTGTTTTTGCTTCGTTTTTCTTTCAATCAGACTAACTGAATCTGAGCAAATACATTTTTTCAGCAAATTTCATTTATTAAAGAGTAAAAACTAAACTAAACCAGTCTTACCTTAAGTAAAAAAAAAAAAAGCAATTGCCCCCTAACCTTATGATGGTTGTGCAAACAAGTCAGTTAACGGCACAAACATACGCATTTTTTTCTCACATTCTGAAGTTAAATCAGACCGAACTTTTCTTATTTTAGCTTAGTTGGAGTTACCAAAATTTTCTCTATTTGCTAGATGCTAGAAAATTTAGTGTAAACATTTTTTAGAGATGTTTTTTTGTAATTTTTCTGATGGTCTGCCTCAAGGATAATAGCTGTCTTTGAAACTGTAGGACTTGAGTAAAACCTTCTGGGTTCCCTTCCTTAGATTAGCAGACACATCTTTAGAGATCAGCTCAGTTTGTTTATTGGGAATCTAACAACAGATTAACTTTGTATTTTGTAATTTTTTTCTGTGTTATTTGTTGGCCAGAACTACCTTGAAAAAGAGGTTTTTAATCTCATTGAGGTATTTTATCTTGTTAAAATGAAGGTTAAATAAAAAAGTAACTCATCCAGACAGGGATGTCCGGACGTAAGTTTATCTTTTCTTACATTTCTTTAGATTGGGGCAGGATGCATTACTTTTTGAGATATTTATAAAGTGATTTGCCAATTCCATTAATCTTGCAGTAATCGAGTCTCAGTTTGACTCGTTAAACTGATCACTGCAAAAACACAAAACCTTACCGAGTATTTTTGTCTAGTTAGTGCAAATATCTACAAAACTAACTTACAAGTAACTTTTCAGCAAGAAATAGAGGCTTGTTTTAAGTAAATAATTCCTTAATATTGATTTAAAATAAAAATACTAGTTCCGTTGGCAAATTATTTAACTTGTAGCCAAGAAATTTTTCTGATAAGTTAATTTATCTGGCAATAGAAGAAGTGCTTTTTTCATCAATATTAAGGAATTAAAACAAGCTCCTTTATCTTGCTCAAAAGTTACTTTTGAGTTATTTCAAGAGTAATAAGATGTTTGCACTAGAAACTAGACCAAAAATACGTGGTAAGATTTTTTTGCTTTTGCAGTAAACTTATTGATTTCACAATGGGAGCATCACTTCTTCCTGTTGAACCTGATCTGTTTTTCTTTTTTTAACCTTCTAATAAATTAAATCATCATTTATAACAGGAGACAGTAAAGAATCACAATATGAACAGATTTAAGACAAAAAACAGTTAGAAAAATATAAGACAAATTCAACTTAGAAAACCACAAGAACAAATATTTGACAGAGAGAAAGTATATACTTTGAAGAATGATTGCAAAGGAAAAAGAGAAGCGATTGACTGATTGTGGAACAGCTTTAAGGAAACATTAGTAAACAATTACTCAACTGAAATGGCTCAACACCAACGTATCTAAGGAAGCTTAACTAATTACAAGTCATTGACTTTGCAGCAATTCCTTCCCTCGAGCAACGATGTGTCAACCGCTTCCTTTTAGCAGAAGAAAACTCGCAGCAAAACAATTTTCCAAAGTGTAGACAGCTTTTTGAAGATAGTGTCATTTCTCTCTGCTGGTTCCTTTTTATTATACCTTCCTTCAGATATTTGGAGGTTTTGTGATGTCATAATATGTCATTGGACATTAAGTTTAGTTTATTTTCTCTATTATTTAAAAGTGTTTCCACACCTCACATATCCGGTAAACTCGGTTCGATTGGGGATGAAACCATGTTTGGAACAACAGCCTTGGCACTCAGGCAACTAGTAGGACATTATTATAAATTAAAATATCAGATTTTTTAATATTAATGTATATATTAAAACCATAAAAGAACAAGGGAAACAACAACAACAAATAGATATTATTGGGTATACACTATTATTACTAATTCTAAAGAACTGCACTTTATTTTTTGTGTGACTTTAAGCTTGTTTTATTTAAATATATAGCATAAAAGGGCTGATATAGTCAAAAGTTATGGCTGCAATTACAGGAAGACAGTTAAATTTAATTGCCTAGCAAGTTTTCACCCATGCACAAGATCATAATAGAGTAAATCACTTATTGTTTTGTTTGGGTTTCATAACTCTGAGTTGGATAAAATATACGTCACTGAACATTTCATAAAACTGAGAAGAGCAGAAATAGATACTTTGGATTAAATCTGAAATTTTGCCTTTAATGTTAGCTGTACATTTTTTGCATGCTTTTGAACTTGAAACCTATCTGGAGAAATAATGTTTATACATTTCTGCTTCTGTGCATTAATTCAGTTTTGTAGTTATAAAACTAAAATCAGAGGATCCTCTGATCCCCCATCAGGGCGGATCTGTGGTGTTGCAAAGTCAAACTGAAGTGGACTTGCAGCTTTTCATGTCCTCTGAACTGAAATGATGAATTTAAAAGACTTTAAATAAGCTAGTATGAGGTAAAAATCTCCATCTTCATCTCTCGGTGTTTATTTCCAGCAGATAGACTGACGCATGTTACCAGAAGATGGAAGGTGGTTGGTACCTTCACACATGAAAACTAAACATGAGGCACAAACTTTGAGTTTCATGTCTTTATTTCTGAGACATCAAACACTTTCCCAGGAGCCACCAGGGCCCGTTTCACCGAGGATCCCCCCGCCCCACCCGTGTTCTCCCCTCCCCCAGTCTAAGCTCTTTGCAGCTTCAAAACATCAACAGAAGTTGGAAAGCTGTAAAATTAGCAGAAACAGAGATAAAAGCCCAAATTCGCAGAGCGTCTGCAGCAGCTGGAGTTCAGAGCAGCTCACAGCGGGAGGCACACTCTCACACTCCTAATGAGTTCCAGAGCAGAGAAGAAGAAGATGGCTGCAGGAGCATGTTTATTACAAACAAACAAGCTTGAGAGAACATCACTGTCACTGCAGCGAGCTGCTGGAGACCCATCAGCTCCCCTCTGCTGGACCTGCAGCATGTAGCATGCACAGGCCTGCAGGCTGCGCCGCTGAAGACTGAAGCTCTTCCTAACATCTCAGTGGGTCTCTAAGAGTCTGAACTGTGAGGATCTGACCACACGGAGCTCCGCTCATGTCTCCACATCATGTTAGGCACAGTTTGAACCATCAGAGACATTCAAGACAGGACGGCTGAAGTTACATCAGGCTCAGCAGGTGGCAGATGATTCACAATCAGCTTCGTTAGCTCCTTTAATCTCTGGACTTTTTCAGTCTGAAAAACTTAAGCTCACTCGGTTTCTCCCTATTTAACCAGATCTGCAAAAGCCAACTGATAAAAGCATGAGAAGATGCATAAGGAACCTTTTAAATCAAAACCTGAGGAATGGAAAATACCCATAGCAGTACAACCTCCTCTGTTTGATCAGTTGCTTTCCCATTTGCTTTATTTCTACACTGGATTCAGGAACATAGGTTGCATTAAATGCATGCAAACTCAAACACTAGTATAAGGAAGCAGTTTGCATCTATTTTTGCATCAGATCATATTTCAGCCACAAACACAGCAGGTGTGTTGATGTAACCATAAGGAAATAACATAATAAAATACTAAGGCATTATTATTTTTTTTAGATTTTATTCACCAGAGTACTCTGGGCTGACACAAACATCTGACCAGAGGAATATTATTCAGAGCAGCATTTCTAAAACCAAATGTTTTGCTTCTGATTGCAAAGGTGATGCAGACCCTTAACTGAGTCATGTGTAGATAAAAATCCCTTCAAATAAACATTGTTCATAGAATATCCAAATATAATGTGATAACTTGAAAGAAAATAAAGTTACTATTAGCTGGGAGTGCTTATGTCTTACCTACAAATCAAAACACTATAGAAAATGATTAAGACTAGAAAAAAGTTTGAAAATCAGCAGATAAACTCACCTTCTGATCTCTAACTTGTATTTTGCAACCAACGCAGCAAATATTTTTATGTTCAATCTACTTGATAACTCTGGTCGTTTGCAATATTTCAAATACAAATAGATGAAAATTCATGCTTGAACTGCCTGTTAGTCCTTCATGGAGCCTTTTTGTAAATTCACAATTCAAATGTTTTGGCTGTAGAGTAATCAAGCAGACTCTGCTTCACTTCCAGCACTGAAATCAAATTAATTATGGAAATAATGTGGCTGCTTTGTAGTCCAGCCAGTCTTGGAAACACTGAAGATGTGAGAAGACCTAAAGCTCCCTGCAGGGGAGAGTGAACTCTGAACATTTTTTTGTCCACGAGAGAAACCAAAAAACTTTTTCTTCTCAGTAAATATTAATTTGATTGAGGCATGATGAAGAAGCACAACATATAAAAGTTGCAGAATAGTAGCTCTCGAGGAATAGACGCGGGTACCCCTGACTAGGATGTTGTACAAATTATGTAGAAAAGCAGAATCTGATGCTTTTTGTCTTGACTGTTAAATTTCACCGAGTTAGGACTCTAATGACCCCACTTTTTTTGTTATGAAAGATTTTTGTTAATGAGGTTGTTTTCTGTTTTTTTAATTTGTGTTTTAACTGTGCAGCAAATTGTCCCTCATGGACAATAAAGTCTAAAAACTCAACTAAGCTTCAGATTTCTTTGAGTGCTATAACGAGAATTTATCAGCCATGTTTGTGACGGAAAGTCATGATCATATTTTTGAAGAAAGCTGAAGTCTGATGCAAAACAAGTGTGAATTATTCATAATTTGTTGACATCATTTGACATGTTTGCACCAGGCTGTAATTAGTGTTGTTTGCTTTGTGAATCTGATGTAAAACAACGTCTCAGTGGATTCAGCCCTGAAACACGGAGCAAAATCATCCTGAAACCAAAGTGGAGATGACGTTTCAGGAGTAAATCCACTTCAAAAACACACAATCTTACCAAGTATTTCAGTCTGGTTTCTAGTGCAAATATCTTAATACACTTGAAATAAGACAAAACTATCTTACAAGTAACTTTCAGAAAGATATAGAAGCTTGTTTTAAGTAAATAGTTCCTCATTATTGATTAAAAGAATTACTAGTTCCATTGGCAAATTATTTAACTTGTAGCATGACATTTTTTTTATGTTAATTTATCTGGCATTAGAAGAAGTACTTTTTCATCAATAATAAGGAATTGTTTACTTAAAGCAAGCTCCTGTATCTTCCTGAATAGTTACTTTTGAGTTGGTTTGTCTTATTTCAAGAGTAATAAGATATTAGCGCTAGAAACTCGACCAACTCTTGGTAGAATTTTGTGTTTTTGCAGAGAATAAACAGTTTATCCAAAGAACATGTAGCAGCTCTTGTTTGCAAAGAAAACTCACCATGTTTCTGGAATCAAAAGTCATGAATCATTAAATTACTTTTTAATTTCTGTCTCATCTGGAGCTTCATTGTTTTCCTCCTGCAGATAAACGCTGCCTAACGCATGCGATTAATTTTTTTTGTGATGTTTTCCAGACGCGTACACGGACGAGGACCTGATGCTGTACTGGAAGAGCGGCGATGAGTCTCTGAGCACCGACGACAGGATCTCGTTGTCCCAGTTCCTTATCCAGAAGTTTCACACCACGTCCCGTTTGGCCTTCTACAGCAGCACGGGTACGGATCTAATTATCGCCACAGCAACTCGGTCCTGGGAGGAATCACATGAAAATGACTTTTATCACATTCTGCCTACATGTTTAATCTTGAAACTAGAACAGCCGGAGGTAATAATTTTTTACTGCCTGCTGTGAAAGGGGCTGGACTATAAAAATCTAGTTCAGAGTATATAGCAGAATCGTGTTGCCTTTTCTGTTCTGGTTTTCTCTCCTGTTGGACCTGAGCTCTGTTGTTCTGTTAATTCTTGTTTTTCCCCCTGTTGGATCATGCTGTTTGCAGCATTACATCTTACTCCTGAGTCTTAGTTTAAAATTTCTGTTTGGTTTCTACCCAACAGCCTCTTTATTTATTAAAGTTGTTATTTTAGCTTCACCTCTCTGCTTTATTTTCATTCCAGTCTGATAGAAACCCACAACAGAGCGAGATCTGCAGTTCAGACAGTAAAGCAGATAAGAGGAGGGTTAAAAATGAATGAAAATGTTTGTTGCAGTTGAATAATCATGTTTTATTCCCAGGAGAAAACATTCCTCTACCCGACCTGCAGAATAAAAAACTGCAGTTTAAAAGCCAAGAGGATAAAATGTCGATTAAATTCACTTTTTACACATTCCATGTTGGTCTAAACTACTTCTAAAAACAGCACACCCAGATATTTTTTTAGGCAATAAGTTAATGTGTTTTGGTGTCTGGAAAATGAGATATAAATGTTAAATCACATTCAACAATTGACGCAATCACCCAAGCTGATGTTTGGTCAGCAGGTTTTACTGCCTTACAATGGCTGCTGGAAAAGACAACTGGGTTTTTTTTATCCAGAAAGCCACTTTCTGTGTTCTTGCTGGTTGTGCAGGAGGCTCCACTTCTACTTTTCAAAGATGTATGGTTGTGTAATTGCACATCTGTTTTCAGCCATTTTTATGTGAGTGTAATTGTTGAGTTTTGGGGGCGTGGCCAGCAGCAGCTTATTTGGATTTAAAGAGATAGAAGACCCTCAAGATAGGCAGAACTGAGCAGACTAAAATCTGATTAAATAAGAATGTTTTTTTTTTTGTAGGAAATGCAAAGAACATATTTTGTGAAGCCCATAGGCATGTCTTAACCTGTTAAGGGAAGTATAAAAGGTCACCCTTTAATTGACCAGTGGTCCTGATTATCTCATCAGGAAATGAAACATGTCTCAAATCACATCTGAACAACATAAACTGATACAGCTGCGTTCATCTGACAAACACAGAAAGTTCCTCAGTCAGCGACGAAGAGCAGGGCAGACAGGTTCTGAGAGGTTGTGATGAATATTTGATCATTTCCTGTCACGCTGATGATAAAGCTTCTTCTTCTTCTTAAAGTAAAGCTTCTGACGTCTTTGAAAACAAACTCGGTGTGTTAACACACGTGTGAAAACAGGGAACAAACTGTTCGATCTGACCTGTGACCCCTCGCTGTGTGTCTGCAGGCTGGTACAACCGTCTCTACATCAACTTCACGCTGCGGCGCCACATCTTCTTCTTCCTCCTCCAGACATATTTCCCCGCCACACTGATGGTGATGCTGTCCTGGGTCTCGTTCTGGATCGACAGACGGGCTGTGCCGGCCCGAGTCTCGTTAGGTAAAAACACCTGACAGAACCAAGACGCCGACTGTTTGAGGAGTGTCTTGGGGAATACTGTCTGTTTGGTGGTCAGACTGAGCAGGTGAGTGTGTGTGTGCGCAGGTATCACCACGGTGCTGACCATGTCCACCATCATCACCGGGGTCAACGCCTCCATGCCGCGGGTGTCCTACATTAAAGCCGTGGACATCTACCTGTGGGTCAGCTTTGTCTTTGTGTTCCTCTCTGTGTTGGAGTATGCGGCTGTGAACTACCTGTCCACCGTCCAGGACCGCCGCGAGCGCAAGATGAGGGAGAGGGCGCGCTCTCAGGTGAGTTACACCTGTAATATGAGGGCCACTCTTTTAATAGATGGTAAATTGTGAAAATAACTTGCTAGATATTGAAAGTTCCAGTTGTTATGGAGAAGTGTGGGAAAAAATTTACTAACAGGAGATTTAAGGAACTTTGTACAATTAAAAAAAGCAAAAATATCCTGCCCAAGAATTGAAACGTAAGTATTAAATGGTTTAAAATTATCTCCTAAATCTCGTTAAAAAGCTATTAGTAAGTAAGTTTTGTCTTATTGCAAGTATTTTAAGATATTTGCACTGCAAACTAGATTAAAAATACTTTATAAAATGTTGTGTCTTTCTTCTTCAAGGTCAATTTACCTATACTCAAGTTTCGGGTAAAGTTTATCAATCAGTCAAGTTTATTTGTATTGCGCATTGCAGCAGCAAGACGATTCAAGGTGCTTTACATAATAAAAACAATAAAAAACATTGATTGCTTATTTTTTCGGCAACTATATGGCTGCTACTGGATGGCAAAGCATATATACCCTCACAAACACAAATATTGTTCTTGATAAACATTCCCATTTACACTAAAAAAACTGATTTATATCACTAGGCTGCACACAGTAACTGCATTTAATCATATTGTTGAATTTACTGATATTTTTTGATTTTCTCGTGGCACAAACAATAGATAAAATAACAAAAAGAACAATTCTGGTCCTACTGTAAGTTTTTTTTTTTTTGCCATCAATAACTGAAATCTACTGTATTTGACAACAATAAATCAAAATTCTGCAGTTTTAATCTGTGTCAATGTAAGGTATATTTTGTTGACAGTCTTCATGATTTGTGATTTTTTTTTACCCCCCTCCTAGTCGCTGCCCTGCACCTGCAGTATCTCCCAAACACGAACCATGACCATGCTGGACGGAACCTACAGCGAGGCGGACACCAACAGCCTGGCCGGCTACACCGAGGAGCCGATGGTTCCCGAGGACGAACCCGAGGAGAAGCAGAAAGTCCCGGAGAAGTCAGAGCACATGGTGGTGCACCTGTCCATGAGCACCGAGTCCGCTGGCATCAAGAAGAGGAAGAGCCTCCGCGCCCTCAACATCATCCAGAACACTCACGCCATCGATAAATATTCCCGGATGATTTTCCCCGGATCGTACATCTTCTTCAACCTCATCTACTGGTCGGTTTACTGCTGATTGGCAGCCGGGGGTGAAAGGGTGGAAGGTGATGAACCTGAAGGAGATGATGAAGAGTTAATGTTGGTTACCTTACACAGGAAGAACAGGGAGTTCAGCAAAACCTGAGGTACTGAAAATATCTCCAGAGTTCTGCTTCCAACAGCAGCTTGAATGTTCATAAATATTGTACAGTAAAAGTAAGGAAACACACAAACTGTGTCAGATGTTACCTCTTACAGTCGGATATGAATGTTTGGGTTCAGGACAACTAAAATCTGTAACTAAAGAGATAATTTACAGGAAAAAAGAAAAACATCTCAGGTTTGAAAATTAACTGGTTTTGTTCAAATTCCAAGTTTTAATCCAGCTGAATGTAAAATGCGCAGATTTGGTTTATTGGCTTTTGTAGAGTTCAACTTTTGAGTTGCATGAACATGTTGAGCTCAACCTCAGGAAATTTTAAAGTCTCAGATGTGAAAGACGGCTGCAGGTACAGAGCACCTGGCAGAGGTTGTCACGGTAACGTATTATTTCTGATGGAGAGGATGGGGATGCTTTATTTTGTTAGTCCTCCACAGACGATGGTGTTTATTGCAGAAGATATTTAACAAGAAAACAAACACAGCTGAAATCATAACCCTGAAGAGTTTTTCACACGTCATTAAGGAATGGACCGCTTTCAGAGCTGAGGAGACACAAACAGTAATACATTTAATTGATTTCTGGGTAAATATTTTCACAGAGTACAAAGATTTGCAGTGATTGCGACTTTTGCTGCTCCTGTAAGATCTTAATTCTGTGTTTTATAAAGCGAGCCGATCATCGTGTGAGCATCGATGGAGCCTGAACACGGATCAGATCACAGATCTGATGGCTGAGAAGTCTTTGTCAAATCTGACCAAACACTTATTGTGTTTATTTACTGGACTAGTTTATTCCACTAAACCTCAGTGTATTATAAAATAAAGTTTGTATTTGTGTAGATTAAAGAACTGTTGAAACAAAGTGAGTGCTTTTAAAGCTTATATTTGATCAAGAATGACTGATGGCGGCTCATTTAAAGACTGCTTCTTTATGAGAAGAAAAAAACAACGTTGGATGAACTGCAGAGACCAGGCGACACATCTGTATGCATCTGTCTGACTCTGCACCTGCTTCTGCAGCTTCACATCAGTCTATGGCTCAACATCTGTCTGTAAAGGTTGTTGCAGTGTCAGATTTTACTTTGACTACACATCTGGCTACATCTCTCCACAACAGCACACCTCTCTGCAGTGGATGCACACTTTTCCGCGGCTCTACATCTAGCTGCACATCTGGACTACGGGATGCAGAGTCTGCACATCTGGTGTCTCTGACAACAATGTCACATCTGTCTGCAGCTTCACATCTGCCAGCTGGCAGGAGGTCTTGATACTTTTCCACCAAACATCGCAGTCGATCTATTGGGGAGTTTTTAAACATGAATGTTGAGCATTTATCGTCACCACAGATGATGAAATGCTTTTGAATTGTTGAGATGTCGATGTGTCAGAGGAAATTGTTTCCTGAGATCGAATCCTGTTACAGACGCTCAGATCTCCAGGTGAAGAGTTTTGGTTTGATGCTCAGCTCTGTGTTTGAGTTTGTCGGTGAAATGTTTCTACTGGTTAAATCTGACATAAAGAATGTTTCTGTGTTGGTTAAGATGTATTAAATATAACTAATAAACTGACTCTGCCTCTGATTCAGATGGATTTGAACAGACTTCTCTGCTCTCACTCTTCCTCTAATATCTTAGTCTGAATCTCTTTCTACAGAGAAACCCGATGAAGTCATTTCATCAAACTCTGCCAGATATCAGACCTATAAGGTGGATCAGGTCTAATCTCGAAAGTAATTTTAATACAAGAAAATAAAACTTAGAAAATACAAAAAGCTGATTTGCAAAAAAAGCAGAAGACACTCCTAGATCTTGAGTCATTAGGATGGACAAAATATGATAGTTGTGCTGGATAGTCCAAGAGTGCTTAAGCCAGTTTGGAAATGATAGATGGACATTTTCCTCGAGGAAAAGTAATGTTGTTTTCTGAAATGCTGTTTGCTTTATGCAAGACAAAATCAGACACAAAGCTTGGCAAAAAGTTTCACCTGTGCCTCCTCTGTTAATTTACAATATCTTAGTTACTGGAACCAAATCTGATAAATATTTTCAGGCCATCTGCAGCACAGCGCTTTGTTCTTTCACCACATTAGCTAGCTAGCTGGCTAACTGCATATTTTATTGAAGTTATTTTGCTAAATATCACTCATTAAAACACAATATGTAGATACTTTATTCTCTTAATTGTGATGATTTTCCACTTAATGAAAACCATTACACCACTAAAAGACATTTTTAACAGAGAAATATGGGATTAAAGGAAAATGCTTTACACCTAGTTTAAGGTTGTTATTTTCAAAATGTATTTCTAATCTCATCTAATCAAATGAACCATATCACTTTAAACTATTTGCATAACAAATTGCACAACTGCATGGACTGCAGTCATTGCTGGTTAATTATTGAAGGATCATGCATTCAGATTCTGGTTGACAACAATTGGCCAGTGTAGGATAAAAATAATTTACCAGGTGGTAAAATGGTAGTAATTTAGGAACTAATCTAAATTATTTCAATAATCAAACAGCAGACATTAGCCAGAAAAAAATTTTTTTTTAATAAAACCTTTTTGTTTAGATGGATTTTTTAAAATTACATAACACTTTTTATTTGCTCATTTTACAGCAGCTTTCACCAGTCCAACCACATATTACATGTTTTCCCAATAGCCTAATGCAATACAACAGAAACTGTATCCAGAGAAAAGTAAACACAGCGGGAGAGAGAGATACATAAAATGATTAAATACATTTTTTAATTCGTCGTTTATTTATCAGAAACTTTATTTACATGATATAAACATGTAGCTGATTAATCTTTGAGTAGAGTAATAAAACAATCAAAAACATTGTTTTGTTTAAGCTGATGCATTTGAAACCATCGGATTCCTCTGTGAGTATGTGAATTTGACTTATTTTATTCTTCTGTTATTGGAACAGTAATATTAATCTGCACTTCTACATTTTGTTTCAGATTTTCAAACATTACTCATTTCAACCATCTTTTACTTTGTGGAGAAAAATCCTGTAGTCATGAGTAACATCTGAAGCTTTTCCCTAATTTCCGAGCGGTCAGTGAACGCAGCGCAGAGCTCCACTTCCTGTCAGCAGGAAGTTTCCCGTCCTCGCCGACCCGGACTGTTTTGATAACTCTCTGCAGCAACCGGACAGAGAACCGCTCGGAGCCGGAAGCTGTGAGTTCTGGTGTTTTGTTTGGACCTGTTTACACGCTGTTTGCTTATTGTTTGCTGGCCGAACACAGACAGAGTTCGGGCTGCCGCAGCAGCAGCAGCTGTTCGGTGTGTTCCGGGTCGCTTTATTGGTACCAGCGCTCTGTTTCCTGATAAGAGTCTCCGTTATACCTGATCAGCTGAGATCAGAGCTCACCTGTCCGTCAGGCTCAGGTGGATTAACGTCAAAACACACCTGACGTCACAGAGCTGCGTCACTCTGACGGGTCGCCACCAAACTGTGGGCTCTTGTTGGGCTTCCGGTTCTGGCTGCAGACTGATGAAGGTCAGGATGGATCTGATCTGCTTCCTGTAGAGTTTCCTGTTTCCTCTGATCTTCTGACAGCTGCTGTGAGTCAGTTCGGAGCTTTGATAACAGAACCGGATGCATCTGCCTGGTCCAATTGGTGCAGAACATCAAATGATTAAGAGATTAATAAAAAAAAAAAAAGTAATTTATTATGAATTATATGGAAATAGGATTAGGATAACTGGAGGGGGAGGGGGATCTGACGTTAATCTCACAATTCAGAATTTTGAAAAAAGTCTTAATTCTAAAGATTAAGTTAGAAATCTAAAATAAAAGTCAGAATTGTAAGATTAAAGTCAGAATTACAAGAGTTAAAGCAAGATTTCTGATATCAAATTGATGTTCTAAGATTGATATTCAGAGATTAAAGGCAAGATTTCTGAGATTAAAATCAGAATTGTCAGATTAGAGAAGGAATTCTGAGACAAAAGGAAGGATTTCTGAGATTAAAGTTGATATTATTGAGATTGACGTTGATATTCAGAGGTTAAAGTCAGAATCCTAAGATTAAAAGCACATTCTCTGAGATTAAAATGATATTTCCCAGGATTCCTGAGAAAAAAGTTGGAATTCTGAGATTAAAGTAAATAATTCTTAGACTATACAAAACATAGATAACATTTAATATAAAGGAGGAGACTCATGTTCATATTTAGGTTTGAATGCTTTTTAATTGCGGTGAAGATTAAAACATTTTCTTTCATTAGTTTGAATTAAAGTGTTTGACCATTTGAAACTGAAAGTACGGTGGCTCTGGAAGGACAAATGTCTGTTAATGTGGATTTGATGGATTAAAAAGATTTTTTTTCCTCTTTTTGAATATTTAGAAATGTCTGAAAACTAAACCAGACGTTGAGAGGAAATTTTTAGATTATTTTTGTTAGTTTAAAACACATTTCTAACCTGCGATGTTTAACTGTGAGGCAACAACAACAAAACAGTTGAATTAATTGGAAGCAGCCGAGTTCAGAAAAATCCAAACTGAGAGTTCTGGTTGTTTCTTTAGAGCTACAGAGTTACAAAGTTAAAGCCTGAGTGAAACGGATTAACCATCTGAACCAAATTTAAGTTTATTACTCAGAATTTCTGCAGTCGTGGTGTGAAAGAACCAAGAGGAATGCTGCTGTGGTTAAAATGAGTCATTCAGGAAAACCGCTCTCACTCTGCTGCCTCTCAAAGGAGAAGTCGTTTCGTTGGCTCCTCCCAGCTTCGTGTTTCGCTGCAGTTTAACTTTTAATGTTCCAGCTGCAGCTCCTTAGGGAACAACGAGTTCCTCCACAGACCTGAGAGCCACACAGAGTATTCCTGGGATTTTTGTTTTCCCACGTCAACAAACTGCAGGAGAATTAATGAAGTTTTTACTGGAAAACAATTAAGAAGAAGAAGAATGCAGACCTCTGACTCACAACCTGAAGGTTACACCTTGATGCTTTCACTGGGCAGGGAATTAAACCCGAGAGACAGAACAGCTCCATGTTCCTGCTGGTTCTGATTTATCCCTCTTTCTGCAGGTTCTGGTCCGGCCATGACCCAGCAGGAGCAGCAGGAGTACACCGCCCGCCTGCAGGAGGCCGATGCTTGGATGAAGGGCATCGAGGAGCAGCTGAAGGCTCACGACAACACGGCGGGACCACGAGATGCCCTGGAGGCCCGACTCAGGGAAACCGAGGTGTGTCGGGTTTTCTTTGATAGGGTTACGCTGTCTGAATGTAGGATTTAGTCGGATATGTGGCAGGATTTTTATAAAATCCCCAACCTGCTGTGCACATTTTGCACTTTTTTGTCCTTCCATTTGGGTCTCAACTGCTTCCAAAAAGTGCTGAAAAACTAAGTTGATGTTTTGTGGTGACTGGAAGATGAGCCATTTCCAAAACCTTTGGAATGTAATGTCACAAATGAGCAAGAGCTCATCTTGGCCTCACTTAGCAAGATGAGCGCTCAGGTGAGTTGTACCTGCTCTAGCACCAGTTCTACCTGTTCTCAGATTGGTTATCTGCTCTCAGGTGGGCTTCAGCTGCTCTATAGCCAGTTTTATCTGCTGATAAAAGAGGACAAGTTTTGAAAAAATCAAATTTTTTAACTTTCATTTGGTTCTCAACTGCATCTAAAAACATCCCAACTATTTAAATAAGTAAAAATAAGTCTTTAGCAGTAAGTTAATGTTTTTGGTGTCTGGAAAATGAGTTGTTTCAAAAACCTCCAGATTGTTAAATCACAATCGATGCGTCGTCACCTAGCAACCTAAGTGAAGCTCCATCAAGTTTGGTCAGCTAGTTTTACTGCTGTACAATGGCTGCTGGAAAAGACAAGTGTTTTGATGTTGACTTATCATCCAGAAACCACTTGTTGCATTCTTGTTGGTTGTGCAGGAGGCCCTACTAATGCTTTTTAAAGATGTATGGTTGTATAATTGCTGACACGTTTGCAGCCATTTTCACATGCAAGTGCAAACTTTGAGTTTTTAGGGGCATAGCCTCCATCAGCTCATTTGCATTTAAAGGTACAGACCCTAAATCAGCTCATTGTGAAAGGAGCTCCAGATAGGCAGAACTGAGCTGACTAAAATAGCATTATCTAAAAACGCTTTTGTGCAAAAATAGTGCCCATAAACCTATTGTAACTTCTTCAAGGAAGCACAATAGTCACCTTGACAGGGAACAGAGATGCAGTTTATTTGCTTTAACTGGGAATCTCATCTCTGTTTAAATCAGTATTCTTAAAGCAGCCGTAGAAACAATCTGACAGCCGGTTGCATGGATGCATGCAGTTTTATGAGCCGCTCCCCGCTGGGTGTTGTCCTAACTGGAGCCGGACTCATTAATTGCATTGCTGCTCCTGCAGATCTTAAGCTTTCCGGGATGAGCTGCTGCAGGCCGTGATTAACCAGCATAGAGAGCTGCTCCTGCAGCTGATCACAACATCAGTCATCATCAAGTCGCTGCGCCTCCTGTTTTCACTTTAAGGCCTCACCCTCATGAAAACTGCAGTCTGTCAGCTGTTCTGCAGAAACAGGCGGCAGAACCAGTTTAAAATTCTTTATGATTTCTGTTTTGATTCTGTTAAAGTTACTAAGTCTGACTACATGTTCTTATCTTAGAGATGTTGTTTCTGAAGAGACCGCAGTGTTTTTCTTGAGTTTTTTTCTAAAAGCTATTATTACGAAGAGTTCCTGTTTCTCTATGTTCATCCGACTCACATGGGGATAAAACCTCCTCACTCTGAACCTGCTGCTGCTGCAGAAAGGCTTCCTTTACTTTACCTTTTAAAATGATCTTGATAAATAATTTAAATAAGTCTCCAGGCTTCCTGAAGATCTGTCAACATTTTCCTTTAGGCTCTGGCTGCTGTTGCACTGAGTTTCAGTCGTTGCACAAAGTAATGAATCTGAGGAAACGCATGAAGGACAAGAATGAATGGTGAAGGCAAATCTCTGCAGTATGTTGTTGTTTAGGTTTGTGTTCTGTTGTGCTCTGATCTAGTTTTATCTCAGTTTTATTTGGTAGAATCACCAGTTTAATGCCTGATCTTTATTTTACTGCTGTGCTGCAAATATCCTCACATTTGTAGTTCCTGAATGTCGTCATGCATCATGAGCTTCACTACATAACATGGTAGCAAAGTTTGCTGGATGAAAAATTGACCCAGAAATCATTGAGATAAATGAGAATATTGTTGTTTTGAGATTATTTTCAAGTAATATAATGATAATGACATTATAATGGAAGTACAACCTCTCAAAGATCAGTAAACGTTTTCTTTCCCAATAAAATGTTTTGTCTCTGTAAACAAAACTGATCTTGAAAAAAGGTTTATTTAAGACTAATGCACCAGACTGAATACTTTTGTCATCAAGTCTCTTTGGTAGAAAGAAGAACTTGAGAAAAACAAACATGCAAATGGAAATGATGAAGCTCATTTATCACTAGATTAACGAGTTTTATTAATCTAGTGATAAATAATTAATCACTTACCACTAAGTGATTAATCATTTAGTGATAACCACTAAATGATTAGGTAATCATTGCAACAGATTTAGAGGTTCACATCCAGGATCCATGTGAGCTGAACTTGTTAATCTAATCTCTGGAGAAAAGATTTTTTAATCTTAATCAGGTTTAAAAATTTTGAAAAATCTGATTTTTATTGTTTTTTCAGGGAAAAATAAACCTGAACATCTGAACAAAGTTATAGAACATAAAAACAAGAAGGAGGTGTTGTTGTTATGTTCTTTGTGGTTGGTTTTGTGTGATAATTGAAGATCTACCTGTTGCTAGAGATAGGAGTCTTAATGCTGAAAGGTGTTTGGATTTTTAAAGTTATTCACGTGTGATTTTGTAGAAAATCCACAATTTGGTGCACAGTGGTCGGATGATAGTGGACCAGGCGCTGATGGCTGCAGAGAAGCTTCTGCAGACCGGCGATGAAGAGCTGAGGAACAGCACCAATGTCAAACTGAAGGAGCTGAAGAACCAGTGGGACGAGACCACCACCTACATCGTCCACTGTCACAGGTAACCTTCAGTGTGTTGGAGGTGAACTTTGTTGCATTTTAGTTGCAGCAAAATCTATAATGATATGTTTATTTGCCTTCTGTTTGGTGTTTAAGTGTTCATTTCATTGATTGTTTACTTAAAAGCTCTTCTAGGGATGAGCACTGCAAATTAGTTACGGCTCTAAATGCTAAACCAACATGTTAATTGCTTATACTTGTCCCTAAAGCTGTATTACTATTATATTATTTATCCTTCCTCTACCATATTAACAAAAACACTCTCCAGGCTATGAATACCTAACAAACTACAATGAATTTCCCCCCCTTCTCTTTAACATTTGGTTATGTTTCTGTTCATTTTGTAATCCTTCAATGTTCATCTCAGTTGCAGTAGGTTGACTTCATGACAGACACGTTCAGGTTCACTGCATTTATTCTAAGAAAAGAGGAAATCAAGTTTGTGGTTAACATCAGTCCAGCAGCTTCTGCCCTTATACATTAAATTAAATATTATAAGTAACCCTAAAGAAGCAATGGCTCCCAATGAGCAGTTGGCAGCAGTTAGCAGCAATAACAATGGACAAAATTAATAATAACAGTTCAAAACTTACATGAAACATAGCAAAATCAGTCATGAAACACAATATATGATTAATTTGTCTAAAATATATGTTAGAATATAATATTTGTAAGGAAAACACTGAGCTAAAGCTAACACATACCACAGGTACCAACGGCAACAATATATAACCTTCAGTGTGTTGGAGGAAACCTTTTTTAGGATTAAAAACTCAGCTAATAGAATATTAATCCTTCAGTTCCTCAAACAGTTTCAGGGGAACTGTCAGTCAAAGTCCAGAGAGACATTAATGCAAATAAACATAAAAGAGGAAGGATCACTGAATTTAGCAGAAACATTTAAAGGCCAGGATTGTTTTCAGAGAAACAATCACCTGTCAGGTGGAATCCATCGTCCAATCAGAGAGCAATATGCATCTTCACGAACCTCTCAGAGGAAGAGGAAGAGACGTTTTTGTGAATCGTCTTACAGAATAATTTTCCAGTAAATCGGAAACCTGCTTGTTTTCCTGTAAAATAAAAGAACCGGGTTTATTTTCTCGCTCTGGGGATAAAGAAACAATTTAGGAAGGAGGAAAATGCCAGGAAGACATCATGAGAGGTTGATATCCTCACGGCAGGAAGCATAAACATCTCAAAGGGCTTCGCATGTGAAACTGACAGATAACAAAGAGAGGCGGCTGCTAAAGAGCCTGTAATGTCACGTTGTCAGCATGCAGTCTAGCTAAATGTCAAATCAACTGAGATGTTTTCCAAAATGTCACTTCAACATTTGCGTTAAACAAGGAGCTGCATGAATAACGTCTGAATTAAATACCTTTTCAAGTCTTAAATAGAAACTAATCTGAAACCAGCTGAGAACAGAGATGGTGTGAGATTTCTGACTCTGATAGGAGGTGGTGGTTATTTTACAGAGTTTAAATGAAGTAAAGTAGAGCTGAAATGACTAATCTGATGAATCGATTATTAAAATTACCGTAAACTAATTTAGTGATAAATTATTCATTAACTGAAGTAAACAGACTTTGCAGATAGAACAATGTCAGAATATTAATTAAGTCAAAACTGTACAAAAATATATACATTTTGCCTTTAATATGAATAAAAAAACTTCTTTTGAAAACCCATAACTTTTCAAGTGGAAGTTTTAGCTTTACAATTCTGTTAAAACAAACAAAAGAATCTCCGATTAAACACCTTTTGATATCTAGTTATTAATCTGATAATCCCCAAATAATAATAATCACCAAACTGTTAACTTTTAAATAGTTTTATTTAAAAGTTTATTGGAAAATAAACTTTTAAAAACAGTATATCTTTTAAAAGTTAAAAATAAACAAATTTTAACTAAAATATTTTTAGAAATAAAAATGTATATATTTTTTTTACATTTATTTTAAATTAATCAAAAAATATCTATTAAAATGCATTTTATTAAATAAACATTTATTAAAATTATTTTTAATAAATATTACTTTATATAAAATAAATATTTTTTATTTTAAATAAACTATTTTTAACTTTGGAACATTTGTATAAATAAAAATGTCTAAATATTTTTATTTATTTTAAATAAATAAAAAACTTATTAAAATAAATTTTTATTAAAATTAATTTTAATGTTATTTTATATAAAATTAATCTTATTTATTTAAATAATTTAAGAAAACGTATTTTCTTAAATAAATAAGATTCAAATAGTTTTTTTAATCGCTTAATGCATTTCTAATTGATTAATAAAGGCTAACATAGTTAAATAAAAATCTTCAGATTTCTTTATCAGAATAATTGATTATTAAAATAATATTTATTTGCAGTGCTAAAGTAAAGTTTACCCCACATCCCTGTCTGTGCAGCCGGATCGAGTGGGTGTGGCTCCACTGGAGCGAGTACCTGAAGGCGTACGAGGAGCTTGAGCTGTGGCTGACGAAGCAGCGCCGCAGCCTGGACCTGGACGTGGAGCTGCAGATGGGCCTGAAGGAGAAGCTGTGGCAGGTGGAGCAGCAGATGGTGATTGTCAGCGACATCAAGAGCCAGGCGGTTCTGTTGGAGAGGCTTCTGGATGAGGCGGCTGCACTGCACAGCAGAACCGAGGATTCCAGCGTGGACGCAAAGGCCCAGCAGAGGCTGCAGGAGGACTACGTGGAAGTTCGAGACCGAGCCCAGGTGAGACACGATTTACCCCGGATCATCCTGACCGGGTCATAAAACACCTCTGATCGCTCTGGATGCCTTTTTTTATTTATTTATCCTGTTTGGTTAGGAGAGACTGATGCTTCTGCAGAAGATCAGCGAAGAGCACCGCATGTTCCACAGCCACGTTCAGAAGTTCCAGTCCTGGTTGGTGTCTAAAACCAAAGAGCTGACGGAGGTGATGAAGCTGGAAGAATCGCCGGAGAACAAACTGAGAGCATTAAAGGTCAGTCAAACCGCTGCCAACAGAATGTCAGCGTCTGCTTGTCGGTTCCAGGTCCGCAGAGTGACAGGCGAGGTCAGAGAGAGAAACTAGAGAGGCACCGATCCGATCCTAATATCTGTAATGGTCCTGATACTGAGAAATTCTAGATCATGTATTGATGACAGAGTTAAATCTAAAAGTCTAACTCTATGCTTTGCGCTTTGGGCTACGTCATGCCTTATTATTTATTTTACATTATATTTAGATTTCCAAAATGCATTTCTGAACCATTTGAAAGAATATTTGTTGCAGTTTAGTTTTACTTTATACCAAAGTAGTCAATCTCTTGTATTTGTCAGTTTATTTATTTTACATTGGCTGTTACTCCTACTTACACTGACTGAACAAATTAAAGTTGGGTTGTTTTTTTTCCATGTTTGACCAAACTTGTGTTCTGTACTGGTGCAGAGTTATCAAATAAATTTGTGGTTCAGTACATTTCTGTCTGTGTTTAAAAACAGAGACATTTTAAGTCAGGTCAGCTCTGTTTTTCTGTATCGTATCAGTCGATACTAAACCTCAGATATCTGTATCGGCATCAACTTGGAAACGAGTGGATCAATATGTCCCTGTTAGACTCTGGGTGGTTCTGGAGCACCTGCAGTTTTTCTGCTGCATAAAAGAGTTTTTGATGCAAATGTAGGCTTTTATTTTTAATCACAATAAAATTTCTGCTGACATAATGTTCTTAAAATGGAAAATATGTTAAGAAAGATAAAAAGTGTCAATGTTTTTACCATCAATAGTAAAGATAAGATAGTAAAGCCACATCCATGCAGAAACTTTTACTGAAAAGCAGAATTTGCTGCACACAAATGGACTTTTATCTATTTTATTAAAGTCGGCTAAATATGGTAAGAAAGTAAACCCCCTGTCCTAACGTTTTGCTTTATCTCAGACTGTGGACGAAAGCGTGGACTGTGAGGAGAAGACGCTGCAGCACATCGAAAGCTTGGCCGACGCCGTCAGAGCCAACACGTCTCCGGCGGGAGCCGAGGCCGTGCAGGAGGAGGCCGAGGAGCTGCGGCTGGGCTGGCAGCGCCTGCGCCAGGGTCTCTGCGAGGCTGAGGAGGGGCTGCGCTGCAGCTTGGACTCCCACAGTCAGTATGTGACCCGGTGCCAGCGGCTGGGGGAGGATATCGGCCGGATCAGGGAGATTCTGCAGGAACTGGACCAGGAGCTGGTCGACACCCAGGAGTCCAAGAGCTGCACGGAGATGACCGAGGAGCAGATGGAGGGGCAGTGGAAGAAATACTCGGTAAGTTGGGGCATCACAGTGAAGTTTGCTTCCACACCTTCTTCTTATTAAACAAACCTGGTGGCAAACGTTTGTGCTGCTATAATTTTAGAATTATTAATAAATGTTTCCAGAGGTCATCAAAGGTCAACCAGCTGGTCCACATTTACAAAACTAAATGAAATATGGTGTCAATCAACTGTGCTACGTTTGTGTAGCAAAAATGTTTTTTTGTGCCATTATAGTTATTAAAATAAAATAAAAAAGTTTCTAGAGAGAACAGAGATGAACTTCAAATAAAAAAAGAAACAGAATTGATATAAATATTTCTTTTTAAGTCTGTACTAGTTTGTGCTTCTAATATTTTTGTTTATCATTTTAAATATATTAATAAATGTTTCCAGAGGTCAATAAAGCTCAACAAGTCCCCCCAAATTAACAAAATAAAACAAAATGGATATACAATTTTTAAAAATGTTTGGGTAGCTGAAATTTTTGTTTTTGCTGCTGTTGTTGTTACAGATATAAATAAATGTCTCCAGAGGTAATCAAAGGTCAACCGGCCTCCAAATTAACAAAATCAAACAAAATTTATTTCAATTAATTTATGTTTAAGTTTGTGCAGTGAAGATTTTTGTACCACAGACTTTGACTGAAACAAAATATTTTTAATAACCTCTGGAAATATTTTTTAATAGCATTTTAAACGATAGCGGCACAAACACAACTTTTTGCAGCAGAAACATTTGACACCAATTTTGTTTGATTTGAAGAAGGCAGTGGGGTCGACTGTTGAGGCGGAGATGCTGAAATGGATGGGATTGTGTGAGATTCAGTCCCAGGAACCTGAAGAGTCTCTCCTCTGTGTTTCAGGGTGTGAGGAACACTCTGGCAGGTAAAGAGTCTCAGGTGGAGCTGCTGAAGTCTCAGCTGAAGGATCTCTTCAGGTTCTCGGAGGATCCTCGCCACCTCACAGACGGCGTCCTGGCTGTTGTTAAAGAACATCAGAGGTGGGAGCAACCTGCTGTCAAACCTTCAGTTTAGGTGTTTTACCGCAGTTGGTGTATTTCTGTGATAACAAATCACGCCGTTTCCATGGAAACATGTTTTCTCAGCTGATTTAACTGATCTGATCTGATGAAAGCAGCTGTAAAACATGTCGAAACCATGAAACGTAAATTATTAACAGAAAGGAGAGTAAAATTTATGTAAAGCTGAGCTGTAGCTGAGCTCATTCTGTCTGATGTTAGTTACCTCTGCAGATGTGATTGATTGTTTACGTATCAGAGCCATACAGTTCAGAAATGTTATTGAGGATGAATTTCCAAATTGTTGGAAGAAAACATGAAAAAATGCAAAAATCAACCCAAAATCTGTAGCATCTTACGGAAAAATCGGAAATTGCCCACAATATTCTGATCTGTGCATTTCCTTTTTTCAAAATTTCTTAAAAATAGGACATTTTTGGGAAATTTCCAAATTTCCTATCACCTGAAAAAATAGGAAATTTCCTAAAAAAAAATCCTATTTTTGGGAAATTAGGAAAAGGGAGTTTAAAAGAAAGTTTCCTATTTTCAAAAGGGAGTTTTCGGGTTTGACAATCCAGGTTGCACAATAAACCCTCAGATTAAACAAATTACAAAGACAAACTCCCCCTGCTGTCCAAAAAAGATGCTGTGGAATAAAATATGCTGCTGTTGTTACTGACTGCTGAGCAACTTCTACTGCTAAAGCTGAAAAATCTATTAAAAATCTGTTAATTTAATGCAAGTTACCAGAGAAAACTTCTTTCCTTAGAGTTACGGGTTTTCTGCCACAACTTGTGTTTTTGAGGAAACGTTTCACCGTTTGACACGTTAAAGAAAAACTTGAAAGTCTAAACACAAATATCAACATACTGTCAGACGCAGGAGGTTTATATTCAGTGTGTTCTTGTTGACCTGTGCAGTAGCATCATTATTATTTCCACAGCTTGCATCATTCACCAGGGGGAGCTCCTCGACCAAATGAATGGAACAGCTCTGAAAAATGACTCTTAAAGCAAATTTCTTCAGGAAGGGGAAACATTCGATTTGAACTTGTTAAAAGCTCAGCAAACAGGGGAATAAATTCTTATTTTAGTGGGATTTTTCAAAGCCTATTATTATTCCAAATAATAGGAATATCTATTAGGAGCATCACGTTAGCACTCCAGAACCCAGTTAACAGAAAAGAAAAAAATGTCTTAATTCAATTCTTTTGAAAAATACTTTATTGATCCAAAAGAGAAATTAATGTTGTTGCCACTCATGTTAAGACAGGAAGGATCTCCTGTAACTGTCTGTATTACATTATTATTATTTATTGTTATTATTTAAAGACAAAATATAATCATTGATCTAATTGTAGCATGAATTTGAACTCTGTTTCTTCCCATTAAATATTTATGCAATTTTTTCTTTTACCAAAATAGTCAAAAATGACCCGATCAGATTTGAACCAGAACGAGACTTGATGTATGTTCAGTGTTCTGCATCACTAAACTCTGCTTTTCATAATAACACTTTCATTATTTAGCTTTAAAAAGTTTTTTAAATTTGTTGTCAAACATGAACATTTTATTTTTTTTATTCAGCGGTTTCAGTTTGATGTTTTTTTCTGAAATTTGTCTGGTTTGAACAAAGCTGAAGGTTATTAGGGATTAATAAATTAAACACAAGCTCCAAGCTTGTTTTCTGTTTCCATGGAGAAACAAGAAATAACAACTCAGCATTTGTTTTGATTCTCACCTTGAAGAGAGTTTTCAAAAGGTTCATTTTCAGCAGCTAAAACCGAACCGTCTAGATTTGTTTGTTCTGAAAGGAAAGAGAGTTCATGAAATGGTGAGTCACACCAAACTTTCTAAGCTGCAAAGTGAACTTTATAGAGCGCTCATCATCTGACTGAACAAAGAGAAATGTATCCCACTGCAGTCTGAAGGTGAAGCGTCATAAGCACAGACTGGTGTGGCCTCAGAGCTGTCTGTTAAACACTGTGTCCACTGTCTCGTCCACCTCCCGTCTCTGTGTCTCAGTGTGAAGAGCAGAGCTTCCAGACTTTGTTCGGAGTCGGAGCTGGAGCTGAGGAGTCTCCTCAGGGATCCGCTGCTCAACTTCTCTCTGTGGGCAAACTCCGTCTCTCAGGTGATGGAGGCCTCCAACAACGTCAACGACTTCTCCAACACGGCCATGCTGCTGCAGAAGATCCAGGTATAATACACACACGCACACACACTGATATGTGATCTTTAATGTGCAGGTGTTGTGCTGCAGAGTTCCTATGCACATATTTCATTGATATTAGTCAGAAAATGTACATGGAAATGATGAAATTTAAAAAGAAGAAACCAGAAATATTCTGACTCTGAAAGTTTCACTGCAGAATCTGATGAAAACTGAAGCATAATGGAAAATATTCTTCATGTCTTTAGTTTACATAGTTTATATAGCAGGAATGTTTTAATGTTTTCTGTGCAGCTGCTCTGATTGTTTTTCAGTTTGAAATCAGCTTCAGCTCAAAGTTTGACCCAGCGTTTCTGTGTCTCACCTCTAACTCTGCATCATTTCTCTCCTCCGTCTTTTCCTTCAGGGTCTCCTACAGAACAGCGCCGAGCTGCAGGAGCGTCTGAGTCTGCTGCAGGTGAAAGGAGACCTGCTGGACTCGGTGTTCGGTACTGAGAGTTCTGACGATCTGCAGGGGGAGCTGAGCGCCGCCGTCAGAACCAGAGAGCTGCTGCACAACCAGCTGCTGGAGAGGAAGAACAGGCTGGAGGTACCTGAGCCCACCTGGGTGGGAAGGGAAAGAGGATGAGTGGGCGACTCGAAGTTGCCCACTCATCCCACTTAAACCACAACTTGATTTAAGTTGTGGCTAAAACTGTGACCTTTACTTAAAAAAATAAATCAGTTTGTTGCTTGGATAATAACAGTGTTGAAGAAGGACACCTAGTGGTCAAGAAAGTGAACTTCAAATTCTCTATCAGTTTCATTTTATGGCATAAAATATTTAAAACATGCTATATTTTTGAGATGCACAAATCTGAACTAGATTAGTCCATATTTATTGGAAAAGAACAAATAAAAGCCACTGAATGGGAACATCCTACTGTGACACCCAAAAAACTAAGACGTTTCCTCTTCTCTGTTATGTGTCTCTGTTGGGCGGAGATGAGTAGAGATGCAGCAATCAATCAACCAAGATTGATCTGAACTGGTAAATTTTCCAGTAATCAGCTGTGATCATTCAATGGAAAACATGTTTTTTCCCCCCGATTGAATAAATGCAACAGAACTAAAAACGGCCACCATTTTGAGTAAAGGTGCCGCTGACGATTATTTTAGTAATTCATTATTTAATTGGCACATTTTTTATTTAAGCCTTTTTACATAATATTAAAACTAAATTAAGAGATGCAAATGAATAAAATAATAGAATATAATAATTTGGATAGCATAAAGTTCTTAAGAGATTTTTTATTACAGAATTTGAACCAGGTGAAGGTAAAACTGCTGCTTTTTTTTATCTTAAGAGCAAAATATACTTATTTTTGCACAGTTTTGACCTTATTACTTCTACTAGTTAGTTGGTGATTATTTCAGTAATCGATTCGTCAAAATTAATCCGATCAATTGTTTTTGAGTCTGTGAACCAGCAGTTTCATCTTTGTTATATTTTTGATTTTAATAAAAATTTGAAAAGGGTTAGCAATGCTTTAATTCATGAATTAAATCTTGCAATTGTTTCATTTCTTGTTGAATTCAGACTCTTGTCAAATAACCTGCAGCAGTAGAAGTAGAGGTTTGATTGGTGCGTCTCCAGAGATGAAATTTGAGCCGATTGATCTGCTGAAAACATAAAAAATGGATGTGAATGTTTGTATAAACTTCTCTCTTTTCCGCCCTCTTTCTTTAACCTCGGCATCTAAACTTCCTTCCTCAAACTATACCTGCAGTTTCCCACCGCAGCAGCTCCATCCATCAACTCTCTCCTGCTGCGTTTTAAGGATGGAGCCCTCCCGTCTCTCTGCTGGAAACTCATCCTGTATTCTTTCCTCTGTCTCTGTCAAAGTTGCGTCAGAAAGCTGATGTTTGGTTTTCAGAGCCTGCAGCTCCTGTTTCTCGCAGAGGAAACAGAAACTCCTCTGATATTTGCTCAGTTTGGGTTCTGCTGCTGCTAACGGAGAGATCCCTGACAGCTCTCCGGTTTCTGATTGAGCAAAGTTTCAGCCAAACTGATTGGGTTAATAATAAACTTAACGAGTCAAATACATGCAGCAACCTGTTCTCAGTCAGAGTCACCTGTCTGATGGGTTGAGGAGTTTATCTTCTACTGTCAGTGAACTAAACATAAAACCACTCAGAGCCTCAACCTGGCAGACAGTTTCTCTCCAACGTGTTCTTATGTTCTCTTTGTCTGTCAGAGTTTAATCTCCAGAACCAAAGACTTTGACGAAGCGTACAAGCAGATCCTCGCCACGTTGTTGGCGTTCAGAGAGCGACTGCTGGTTGCTGATGTTCTTCAGCCAGACATCCTGGCCAAGAAGAGCCAGTTGGAACAGATGCTGGTGAGTTCAAACAAAGTCACAGGAGGCGCTTTAATTTCACCGTAAGAAGCAATAAATCAATTAATTGCATGATAAATTGAAACAAGCTCAATAATTTCTATAATTTCTTTCTTTTTCTACCAAAAACTGGAATCAAAACTCTTCTTTCTGGTGCTTTGGTCTCAACCAGCTCTGTTTTTTGAAGGACAGTTTGGTTCTGAGGTGTGACATCATCACTCTCCTGGTGTTTTTCTGGGCTCAGGTTCTACAGAAGGAACTGGAGGACGGCGAGGCCCAGCTGACGGTTCTGGAGACGCTGGTTTCCTCCAATCAGAGCAGCCGGACCCCATACGAGAAGCTGTGTGCTGATTGGTCCGAGCTTCACCGGAGAGTCACAGTGAGATAGAATCTCCTTCCTTTCTCCTTTCCTTCCTACCTTCATTCCTTCATTTTTTGCTTGCTTCCTTGCTTCCTTCATTCCTTCCTTGTTTCCATCTTTCCATTCAGCCACTCATCCTTCCTTCCTTTTTTCTCTTTTCCTTTGTTTATTTCTTTCTGAAAACAAGTGAACAAATCAGAGCTGATGTTTCCTTCTTGTCCAGGTCAAAGTTCAGGACTGTGATGACATCGTCTCAGACCATGAGTGTTTCCATGGCGACCTTCTGAACATGGAGAAGTGGATTATGGTCATGAGGCAGAAGTTGGATTCGTTCTGCAGCCTGACAGGAGGATGGAGTGTGGAGGGGCGCCGACCCGAAGCCCAGGTCAGTTTTCTGATCATTTCTGAAGGAGTGTGAAAGAGACTGTACATTCTGCTCTTCTGTCTGCGCTAAACCAGTAGAACCCGATCACCAGAACCTCTAACAACCAGCTGAGTGGGTTCAGACCGGTTTCTGATAACTGGACCTAAAAGGTTTGGTCAGATCCTGCTTTGATCCAGTTCTGTGTTTGGATCTCAGCTGTGCAGGCTGGCTCACTTTCTGACCTCTCAGAAACAAAAGTAATGGGTAACCACGGTAACGGCACAGCTACTCCAACCCAACATAATGAACCCTGAGATTTTCTGACATCCAGTTTTTATGATGGAAGAATTAAAGTTAAAGTCCAGCAGTGATGTTTTATAGAAAGCCTCCAGATTTAGGAGATATTTTCTCTGAGGCTTCAGCTCAGTTTAACATTTAAACATCTGAATGTTGTAACAGTCAGTCAACGATACCGAGGCAGGTCAGATGAAGGAGCATTATCTCAGATTATTTGCAGGTTTTAGAGGAGAAAAAAATGTTTTAAAACATAAAATGATATCTTACACCTGTGAGCATTTTTCTTTCTCTCCTGGCTGCCTCACAGACTCACTAGTCATGGTTAAATTCAATAAATTGGAAGTTAAAAAGTTCATTTTCTAGATTAAATACATACTGTGATATTTAATTTATCTTGTTTAATTTATTTATGCATGTGTTTTAAACCTCTGTTTTTAAACTCTTACTCTTGATTTTTCTGTATAGCACTTTGAATTATCTATAAATTATTGAGCCTGAAATATGTTATACAAATTAATTTGCTTGCGTTTCCTTACAAATCCAAATCTTACAATGGGATTCTGAGATTAAAGTCAGAATTCTGAGAAAATAAAATCAGAATTCAGAGATTCTTTCAGAATTTTTTTTTTTTCAGTGTCCTTAATCCTGTTCCGTAGAAATAAGCTCTGCAGGGTGGAGATGGTTCTTCCTGATGAAAACCTGAACTCCTTTCTCCTCCATGTTTCTCCTCAGAAACTCCTCGGGGAGTTCCCAGAGAAGGAGCTCCACCTGCAGCAGATTGAGGCTCAGGGTGGGAAGGTTCTGAGGAGAACCTCAACGGACGGCCAGGTCCACATTCAGAAAGACATGGAGCGGCTGAGGCGGCGCTGGAACGACCTGCTCACACTGAGCCTGAATCTGAACAGGTAACTGATTCAACCCAAACCCTGGTTCTGATCAGGTTCTGCTCTGCATTAGACTGAGTGTTTTTGTTCTGTCAGGCTGCAGGGCGGCTCTACTGAAATTCACTCTGGATCAGCAGAGAGCTTTGGACGGTTTGAATCAGAACCAGACTCTATAGCGCGGGTAATGGTTCTGTCTGGTTCCTGCCAGACAGACGGACCCAGACGGAGGATCACAGGAGGAAGAGAAGGAAGCGAGGCGACAGCATCATCTTCAGGAGAAGAAGACGGCAGGGTAAACATTTTTCTTTGTCCCTGTCAGATTATATTGATCTGGTTATTCCTTACTGGCTCTATAGAACTTTTCAGAACTACACAGAGTTTTTCTCAATAATGCCTTAAAATTCTGGGAAAAAAATGTTTGCAAAAGTTTGAATCTCATTACAAACACAGGATTATGGATGCACCGATCCACTTTTTTCCTTTCTGATACTAAAACATATATCTGAGGTTTAGTATCGACCGATTCCGATCCGATACAGGAACAATGGTGCTGAATTGACTGAAAAGGTTTTTTCTCTTTCTTACTTATTTTAAATTGGCTGTTATATTTCCATTTGTGTTGACTGAACACATTAAAGTTGTGTTTTGACATGTGGAGTTATTGGTGTATTTAAGGTTGCTATACTGGTGCAGATTTAATAAATTTGTAACTCAGTCGATCTATGTCTGTGTTTAAAAAATGTCTGCATTGTTTTTCTGTTTCGGATAGTATCGGCCGATACTGAACATCTGATATCTGTATCGGTATCATAAGTGAACAACATGAGTCCAGATTTTCTCACCTCTTCTGATTTTATTGTTGATGTTTCAGTGGATTTAATCGGATCTGTTTGGATCGTTTTTCCATCTATGACAGACTTAACGACGCTGCACACTGGTAGAGAACATGAAGTGACAGCTCTGGTTCTGACCCAGGTTGTGTTTGGCCATTGCAGGGCAGCAGAGATCGAAACCAAATCAACTGGAGGGAGTTTGAGGCGTGGCTGTCCAGAGAGAATGAAGTTCTGATGAAGTTAACCAGAACCAGTAAGAGTTCCCTCAGTGCCGAGGAGATCCAGACCCGACGGGAAACCCTGCAGGTAACAGACTGAAATGAAGTGAAATCTCTAAAAAAGCTTAAATGTCTCTTAATTATAACATATCTAATTATTACGTTATTCATGTAAATTACATGTAATCAAATATTGACAACATAATCACATATTAATCATATGTTGGTATTTCTAACCATAATTGTTCATATCTTAACATGCTAAACATGTAAGTAGTATTATATTAACATGCTAAAAATGCAATTATATATGTAAATGGTAAATAACATGTAGAGAATTTGATTTATTTATTCTTTTAATTTATTTATTCAGTCAGTCATCGAATAATTTGTTACCCATACTTCAAAATATTGCAACTATTTTAAAAACTTGATAGAAAAGATGCAGGCAAAAGCACAAGGCTTATATTTATCCCTACCACTAAACTACCACTTTATACATCATCACAAAATATAAATATCTCAAAATATTTAAATTTTTCTTTGTAAAAATCACTTAACAGAAGCATAAAAGGAAAGAAAGCACTACAAAACTAAAACGCCTACAACACAATTTGAAGTTATTTATCCTTGAAACCATCAAATATTTTCTTTCTTATAATTTTTTTGAAAATAATGAACTACACTTTGGTAAGTTCATGCTTTCATCTTAACTTAATTTAATTCCAACCTCCTTTTTTGTCTCGTTTTTTAGCTTGATGTTTTGGAAATGTTCAAACATGTTGCAGCTCATATTTACAGAATAGTCAAAGAGCTTTACATTCATTCAGACTCACATTTATACACACATATGCAGATCTTAGCCAACTTGGGGTCAAGTGCCTTCCCCAGGCCGCATGTCAGTTTTGTTTATTATTCAAACATGGTTTTGTGTTAATATGTTAATTGTAGACTAGTTATTAATGTTATGTAATCTACAGGCTTTGATATCCAGGCTGCCTGAAGGTCAGCAGATGTTTCAGCTGTTGCTCCAGCAGACTCAGAGCAGTCAGGG
Source organism: Alfaro cultratus (assembly GCA_903066825.1). NCBI lineage: Eukaryota > Metazoa > Chordata > Actinopteri > Cyprinodontiformes > Poeciliidae > Alfaro > Alfaro cultratus. The sequence goes on along the minus strand of CAEFZX010007511.1, from coordinate 4,385 downwards.
TGAGGATGAAACTCTGGAGAACCTCCGATACCGCTGGACCCTCTACAAGTCCAAGCTGAAGGAAGTGGACAACAACCTCATCATGACTAAACCGAGACTCAATGAGAGAAAAGATCCGGAGCTTATGGTCAGTTCAGTTTATTTGTTTATAACTCCAAAACACCATAAATGTCAGTTTCACAACACAACCATTATCCCGTTTATATAGATAAATCCAGTTTTTTAGCAAAAAGTTAAAATTATGTCTCTTATGATCCATCTGTTGGTGCACTGTTTATGTGTACCACCAGGGGGCAGTGCAAATTTACTTCTGCTGATAAAAGGAGGTTTTATTCATTCTCTATTTAGTGAAACTTTATGAATATGGACGTAAAGTTTTACCATGTTATTTTGTGGTATTATTGTGATAACGATAAAAATTACATTAAGAACTATTAATTACTTTGTTTTTGGGTAATTGTATGGCTGCAGTTATGGCCCCACAAACACAAATACTGCTAATTCCTGTTTATAATACGCTTCTTTAGGACATCAGTCACATAAAGAAGTGTGATTTGTATAGTTAAACTGCACACAGTAACTATACTTAATCATTTTTTTAAATTCATTGGTATTTATTGAGATTTTCATCAAACAAACTGGAAAAAGTACTAAAAAATATAAATCCAGACAATAACTATTGGGAGTCCTTAGACATCATCAATTGGAATTTTTTCTTGCAACAATAAATAAAAATACCGACTATGATAAGAAATTTAACAAGATAAAGGATAAAATAAATGCCCACCCCAGAATCAGAGATATTTCCTCATTCTGTACTGTAAACTCCCTGGTTTTCAGTGCAACAGTGAATCGGCTGCAGACGGGCCACAATTTGTTCAGAATTGGTTTGTGTTGTTTCTAAGTTTTGGAGTCAAGATAAACAATCTAATACTTGATGTTCTGTCTCTGCAGAGAGGTGCAGAGAAGGTAAAGGGGACAGTCTCTGAAACAAGAGCAGAAAAGGTAACGTTAACGTGGTAACACCGTCCTACGTTACTTAAACCTCTAAACACATCATCTCATCACTGCTTCATGTGGAATTGTTCCCTCTGTGTTTTCAGAAACCCGGGCTGCTGTACAGGATTTGTCGTTTGGCTCTTCTTTTGTGGCTCCTCTTCCTCGCTCTGCTGCTCCTCGCCTTCCTGCTGCCGCTCATGGACGATGGGAACAGCTGCTCGCTCTCCAACAACTTCGCCCGATCCTTCAACCTAATGCTGCGCTACGACGGGCCTCCTCCCACATGAGAACCAGGACAGGGACAGACCCGAACGCCGACTGGAGAACTCCATCTTCAGTCATCATGAAGACTCTGCAGTGTTTTGCTGTTTGCTCTTGATTTTACTTTAATACCAAACTTATCCTGATTCAGCCTGCAAGAGGGTAACTCCATGTCAGGCTGGCCACGCCCACCACAGCTCACCTGCCTGCAGGTGATCATGTTGAAGATGCCATTTAGTCTCCAGTGCCACCACACTGAACCCTGATGGGCTCTTCAGCAATCCATCAGAGCGGTGACATATCAGTCATGTGACCCCTTTATGTAACGTTACATAACATACAATGAAGTTTTAAATTTTTCGTGTTTTATAATCGTCTGCACCAGCGTAAGGTTTTGTGTTTCTCCATTGTTTATTTAACGCTTCTAATTAAGATATAAATAAATATTCTGATAATTTGCTTCTGACTAACTTGTATTGTGACAACAATCTGAGATGTTCTTATTCTGTTGATAAAAGTTGCCTGGTTACAGGTGGAGAAATATCAGTCAACTGTTGTCTAATCGGCATCATCAGAATTTCTTCAAGCCATTTCCTGAACAAAAATAGTTAAGACGTTGTTTGCTCATTTCTGCTTCAGTAGAGCGTGTGAGAAGAGATATTATCTTTTTTGGAGTAAAGGATGTTTTGATGCCAATTGAATTAATATCACATTTCTATCTAAAACAAAAAAGGATCACAGACTACAAGAGAAAAATGATCATAACAAACATGTTGAAATATTAAAGGTCGAACATCAGTTCAAGTAAAAAGGCAACAAAGAAAAACCAAAAAGTAATGATGTATGTAAACATGCTGTAACAAAGGAACTATATTTTTTATTCAACAAAATCTAGATGTTGTCCCGTCTCATGCCACTGATCTCTCACAATTACAATTTACAATACTTGTGATCAAACATTTATAGTTTACAACAGAAGATCCCTCCAGAGTACACAGTTATACCTGCAACATGATTAATCTATCTGACTGTCTTATCTGTACAAACGAAACAAAGACTTTTCATAAACAGGCACTGACCTTTGAAAGATGAACTAAGGATTTTGAAAAATGGCTTTTGCAGGCAATTCATGTTGTTTTGCTTTTTGCACTAATAGTTTTGAGAAATAAAGGAAAGTGGAGATTTTTTGTTCTCAGCAAAGACACACTGAGGAACCAGGCCAGACTGTAAATCCAGGATAAAGAGTTTCCTTGAATGAAGTGTTGAAGGTGTGAAGGTGGATCAGTTTTCCAGATAAAACTCTGTAGAAGGACAGGATACCAGCATCACAGTCCACATGCACTCCTACTTTTTTAGAGAAGGAGGAGGTCATGAAGGATAATGAAGCATGGGGGGATGAAGATGAGATGCATGTCTTATTTTTATTGTGCCAGACAGAGTAACCATGACGATCATCACACTCCAGACTCCAGGACTGATCTTTCCATCCAAATGCAGATTTTTTTCATTGTTTTCTTTCCTTGCAATGCCTCTGTAACTAACTGATATAAAAACAATCCCACTCTACTTAACCTCCCAGTAACAACAAGCACTCAGACCATCTGAACACAGAAGTTGAGGCCAGAGATGGATGATCAGGGTATGCATTTTTCCCTCCTCGTGTTCCACATTCTTGTTGTTTTTAGAGAGTTGAAGTACTTGGTGTACAGTGTTTGTATCGATTGTGAGTTGACAGGAATCTAATGGAGAGAATGAAAACAATAAAGGATCATTTACTGAATGGGATGACTTCTGGAGATGTAAAACTGTGAAGATGGTTCACCGTGTGCTGCTTTGTTTCCTGAAATCAAATGAAAAACATACTTACATTTCCTCAGACCTGGTGTCAACCACTCATCTCCAGCAGGCTCCCACCTGAAAGGAGGAGGAGGTCAGACCATCATCTCTTTGAGCATGAAAACATAGATATCTACAGAAAAAGGTTGCTCTGCTGTCAGAGGAACAGTCCAACACCTCTTATCTCTTGTCATGGGGACATTCCAGCTCAGTTTGAACTCATTCTTGACAGTGAAGCTTGATTGTTTTTATTCAGCTTCTCCAACTAGTTTACATGGAGATAAATAGATGGGATGATACATTGTGGTTTTGGAGGTTCATTACTTGGACTCTACATACATAAGTAAAACATGCTTTAATGACATTTGAATTGTTTGGCATTTAGAAAACTTGGTGTACCAGTTGTACCTAAATGCAGCATGTGAAACTACTGGAAAAATCTCTTATATGTGGAACCTCAAGTATGCCTGATGTTTACCTTTTTTTGCATACAGCTAATCCAAAAATGTTATGTTGAACCAATAGAAAGAAAAACTTTTAAATACAAAAATCTAGGCTTACTGAAAAGTGGGTTTAACAACTGCTTATAGGTTATTATTTTTCAAAAAGGTACTAATCCTGCGAACAAGTCTGGTTCGACATAGTATTCATAATCCCAGCTCTTCTTTTTCTCTCAGAGAGAACGGCTGAGTGTTTCTCCTTACCTGTGTGTCTCGAATTTCCAACGTGGATCCTTCAGTACAGCTGACAGTTCCTTTACTCCTGAGTCTCCTGGATTATTGTACCTCAGATCCAACTCTTTGAGATGAGAGTTACAGGAGCTCAGCGCTGATGCCAGAGAAGAACAGCCTTCTTCTGTGATCAAACAGCCTGACAGGCTGCAGACACACAATACAGAACCATTTCATTCAAAGCTTAAGTTATTTTCCATTATATTTTTGAAAACAATTGAAGTGCAAAACATGCTTTGTTGGTAAATCCTGCTGAAACAACATAATAAACTAAAAATATATTGATTCAATTATACTTTAATGCTACATGATGTGGAGACTCCGTGATCCCTTGATGTGGGAGATGATCCTGATGGCCTCCTTCTCATCTGTAAATCTTTTCCTGAATTACTCCTCTTTCTGTGGGTCAATAAACCCTCTGACCTCTGTTACCATGCCAACGCACTCAGCAGGGATCTGACTGGCCGCTGCAGGTCGTGTGGTTATCCAGAGGCGGGCTGAAGGAAGCAGATTCCCCCTGATAAGGTTTGTCAGGAGAACATCCACTGAGGCAGACTG
>CAEFZX010007508.1:0-13940 GCA_903066825.1 Alfaro cultratus | reverse complement strand
AGCGATCAGTAGCTGTCAGCGATCAGTAGCTCTTAGCGATCAGTAGCTCTTAGCGATCAGTAGCTGTCAGCGATCAGTAGCTCTTAGCGATCAGTAGCTCTTAGCGATCAGTAGCTGTTAGTGATCACTAGCTGTCAGCGATTAGTAGCTGTTAGCGATCAGTAGCTCTAAGCGATCAGTAGCTGTCAGCGATCAGTAGCTGTTAGCGATCAGTAGCTGTTAGCGATCAGTAGCTGTCAGCGATCAGTAGCTGTTAGCGATCAGTAGCTGTTAGCGATCAGTAGCTGTTAGCGATCAGTAGCTGTCAGCGATCAGTAGCTCTTAGCGATCAGTAGCTCTTAGCGATCAGTAGCTGTTAGCGATCAGTAGCTGTTAGTGATCAGTAGCTGTCAGCGATCAATAGCTGCCAGCTATCAGTAGCTGTTAGCGATCAATAGCTGTCAGCGATCAGTAGCTGCCAGCTATCAGTAGCTGTTAGCGATCAGTAGCTCTTAGCAATCAGTAGCTGTTAGCAATCAGTAGCTGTCAGCGATCAGTAGCTGCCAGCTATCAGCAGCTGTTAGTGATCAGTAGCTGTTAGCGATCAGTATCTGTTAGCGATCAGTAGCTCTTAGCGATCAGTAGCTCTTAGCGATCAGTAGCTGCCAGCTATCAGCAGCTGTTAGTGATCAGTAGCTGTTAGCGATCAGTATCTGTTAGCGATCAGTAGCTCTTAGCGATCAGTAGCTCTTAGCGATCAGTAGCTGCCAGCTATCAGTAGCTGTTAGAGATCAGTAGCTCTTACTGATCAGTAGCTCTTAGCGATTCTTAGCTGTTAGCGATCAGTAGCTCTGCTGGTGGATGTTTAGTGTACTGTGGAGCAGAAGGCTGACATTGTTGTTTCTCCCTACATCCAGTGGGTGGTGCAGATTGCTACAATCGATAGTAGCCACACAGGCAGACATGCTAGAAGGAAACAAAGGCACCCAGTACAACACTTTCAATGTATTGGCTGCGAGGTTGCCAGGCAACTGTGCCGAAAGGTAGTTTCATGTTTCGTAAGCGAGCAGAGACCGAGTGTGAGCGCGAGGAGAAGTGTTGAGTACAAGCATTACAAGTTTTGAGAAGAAAGACATGAAGTCCTGCTTTCATACTGAAAGCGGGTGGTCTTGGATTATGGCAGGAAAATTCCCCCATACAAACGGACTTGAGCAATGCAAAGAAGCTGCTGAAAGTGGGTCAGAACCAGCAGGACTCCAGTGGTGCTGGAGCAGTGGTTCTGCTTCTCTCCTTTCACATTGCTTGCTGAGGGAGCTTTTATTTTGTCAACTGTTGTTTCTACTTCCTGTTGGGAGTCTGCTCCTGAAACTCTTTCAGCTTTTGGACCTCAGGTTTCATACTGCTTCAGCAAAAATCATTTTTGATAATAATCATGAATATTTACATTTTTCCTGGTGGTAATTTATTGTTCTTGTTCAGGATGGCGGAGCTGAAAGACCAATTCACCAGAACCAGAACCAGGACAGAATCAGGAGATTCACAATGTTGATCAATTCAGAAGATTATAGTTACAAATCAATAATTATGGAAGTGTGTCCTTCCTTTAGGTCTTATTAGTAGTTTGTGTTTCTCTGTCCTCCATGTTCTGCTTTTGGGTTTACAACTTCGGCCCATTTCAACAATAAATCCGAACATTCAGCTTCTACTGGAAAAAGACTTTTGGTCATTTCAGATATTAAACTTTTTGAAGAATTCTGTAGATACCTGAACACATTCTTGTTACATATTTGTCTCTTGTTCTACATAATTTGTACGTCAAAACATAGAAATTCCTCTCTGGGTTCTGAAAATCTACCTCTCATAGATCTGGGAGTCGCAGCTTTCTGGCAAATTGCTGCAAAGCAAAGAGAAGTGTTGATTATATTTAAAGGGCAGTTTCATAGACTTTTATACATACCGTAGGCAACATGCTAACATGCTACTGTCAGCCACAGAACTAAAATTTGCAGATTAGTCAACAATAGCATTTTAAATAACTTTAGTAGCTTATTAACTAATTTACATTAACTATTGAATAGAGTATATTAATGTTGGTTAACATACTAGTAATAAAACTAAACTCCATAGAGTGAATGGAGTGAGATAATGCTAGTCAACATGCTAATCATATCCCACATGCTTTTAGCTCATTTTGAGCTTAAATGAGCTGAGTGAATGGGCTGAGTTGGTGTTAAAGTGCACATGCAGTCAACAACTGAGAAAACCAGTAACATTACATTTTAATGACACTCATTTAAATATTTGGTCAATGTTCCATTAATGCGTCCACTGCTGAAGACAAATACTTTCCTCTGATGTGCGACCAAATGACCTGCCTCAGTGGAGCCCAAAGTGGTCCTGGAGGGCCGGCGTCCTGCATGTTTCAGTTCTCTCCCTGGTCTAACGCACCTGGAACAGTTGGAGAACATTGACACCAGCGGGGAGAGAACTGAAACATGCAGGACGCCGGCCCTCCAGGACCACTTTGGACACCACTGACCCACAACAACCCATGAAGCAGCACAGCTCATCCGCTTTTATTTTGAAAATCGACGGACAAAATAAAGCAGTCAGTATCCCATGCAATGCAGGCATCTTTGTTGTCAGTCACATGGTTTTCAGCAACAAGTCTGGCTTCGGACATCTCTAGAAAACGGAAACCAGGAGAGGACTCTGGGTTAAAGGAAACAAGGTCACATTACAAACAAGATCCACAAACCAGGGAGAAAAACTAAAATAAGAGTCAAACAACATGTTCAGAGCTGAAACCAGAAGCTCAGCATATTGAGGTCAGCTCTACTCTGGAACCCATTCCAGCTTCTTGTGTTCATGATCTGGTTCTTTCACTCAGCTGGGGATGGGAGGTAGAAGGAGAAATAAATCCTGAGCCAGAGACTCCCTCAGTTATGGAGCTGAATTGTCTCCATGCTGATTTCTGAGGAGACCAACATGAATCGCCGTCTGACACCTTCAGGTTTCTGAGCTGAAATAATGAAGAGGCTGAAGTTGGATTAAAGACGGATGTCTGGACTCAGATATTCGTCTTTGAATGACTTGAAATGTGTTTAGGACATTTCCCCACAGTCAGGCCTTACTGGTTCCCAGCAGGAAAAGCCCAGTGCCGGATCCTGTCCATCAGATGTGAGGGAGAACCCGGAGCAGGTTTCTCCTTCCACAGCCAACAGGAAGTTAACATGATTAACTCAGACATGCTCATGATGACAGAAGGTGATCGGACGCTGTTTACAGACGACGGACTTCATTTCCTGTCTAATGCTTTATGATATCAGAGGAAAATGACAGGAGTGGGTGTGTGTGGGACGACTGCTGATCTGGGACAGAGATGGAAACGGCCTCCACTGTTTATTCCTCCCTGACAAACCTTTTCTGACTTTGTTCTTCATCATCAGTACTTGCATAGATGGACTGGTTGCCATAGAGACGGAGTCAGATGCTGATGAACCACTGACACAAAAACAAGGCAAACGAAGAGGAAGAGGAGGAAGATAACTGATATCGATCAGCTGGGGTTGATCTGTTTCATCTCCAGATATTTAGAGGATTACAGCAGACATCTTCAGCTTCATTTAGGTTTTTGTCAGTTATTGCCTTCATTTTTTCATCTTGACAAATGAAACATGAAACATCTCCTGATAAATGACCGTTCCATGATTTCTGCTCCTGTCTGTCCTGTGCATCAAGAGATGGTCAGAAACTGGACTTTGGGTCTCAATATGTTTTTATGAAGCTCCAACTCAACTTTATTATTTCACCTAAATAATCTTTAAAACTTCTGCTTAACATAGGTGTAGTGTGCCATATTATGCACAAGATGACAAAGGCCAAAGGTAATAAAAAAGACAAAGGTTCGGGGGATGAGACTCTACGACGGACCAAACTGGATCAAACTGGACCAAGCTAGCAGGTTTTGAGGTGGCTAATGCTAACACGAGCCCCGCGTCTCTCTGGGTCCATCCGCCACAACTGAGGACCCTAGCGGCCATAAACAAGCTTAGCAGCGCGGTGGACATGAGGTTTGCGGAGCTCAATGGATCCATTTCCGGTCTCAAAGCGGTGCTTTCCGGTATCTGTGACTTTGTGACATCAACCGAAGCCGCTGTCGTGTCACACTTAGAGGATTTCAGAGCCTACGATAGCCTAGCTGCTCAGTGCTATCAGCAGCAAGCTAAGCTCGCGGGTGTGGAGCGCAGTGAAGTTAGTTTCCAGTTGGATGTTGGATATTCGTGCTCCACGGTGTAAGCGGCGTTTAGCTAAAGGTTGATCCGATTTCTGAACGCTAATGTCGGCCAGCCGTTCTCCACCGCTCCCTCCCTCGGAGGTTCACTTAGGGACCGTCAACAAATTTCTTAACCAAACACCCCTGACAAACAAATGTTAACAAATGCCTTGTGACCAACTGACATAAAAAAGTGCTAATTCATGCTTTTACCCTCTATTAAATTTTAAAGTCATATTCAACATTTTAAATAATTTTAACATTACATAATATAATGTTTTCTTCAATATCTTCCAAGTCGTGTGCCCCATTGACTCAAAACCAGTATGAAATTATACTAGTCTGTATTGATGAGGGACACTGATTTTTATTCCATTTTAACCCTTTTATATTTTTTTTAGAAATGTTTTAGTTAAAATTCTGTATTTTTCTTCAATAGCTTCTAAGTCATGTGACCTATCGACTCAAAATCACTTTGAAATTATTCAAATAGTCTGGATTGAAGATGCGCACTCATTTTTATTCCATTTTAGATATCTTTGCATTTTTAAAGTGATTTAAATTTACGTATTAAAAACATGATTGGTGTTTAATAGCTCAGATGTCATGTGACCCACTGACAAGGAGTAAAAAGGGTTAAATGGAATAAAAATGAGGGTACCTCATCTATCCAGGCTAGTAGAATAATTTCACATTGATTTTGTTAACTGGTCACATGACCCATAAGCTATTGAAGAAGAACCCAGAAGACCTCACCAGGGAGGCGTCCTAATCTGATGCTTGAGCCACTGCAAGAGGTTCCTCTCGACGTGAAGAAGCAGCGGCTCTACGCTGAGTCGGTCCCGGATGACTGAGCTTCTCACCGTATCTCTAAGAGCCCAGACACCCTATGGAAAAAACTCATTTTGGCCACTTGTGTCAGTGATCTTGTTCTTTCAGTCAAGACCCTTAAATCTTTGCTTTTTGATCCAGTCTCTCTTCACCATGACAGACTGGCACTGCAGCCAATCCGTCTATTGATCTCCTGATCTCATTTGTGATGTTATGTTATGGATTCTGTCTTTTCCTCCATCTCTTTTAGCCTCTTTCATGTGCTTAACAAGCTGCAGCTAACATAACCATGTTTATGTGTGACTGCTGGCAGCCATGTAAACAGATTAAAACTGATTAGACTATCCTTTAGGGCAGGGGTCCCCAACGTCGGTCCTCGAGAGCGCGCATCCTACATGTGTTAGGTCTCTCCCTGGTTTAACGCACCTGGATCAAATGATGGCTCATTAGAGGCCTAAGAAGAACACTGACATGCTGAAAAGGTTGTTGGTACGACCAGGGGAGAACTAAAACATGCAGGATACGCGCCCTCGAGGACCGACGTTGGGGACCCCTGCTTTAGGGATTGAAGAGATTGAAGAGAAGAATAAAAAGCTAAACCCATGCTACAATCTTTGCCTCACTTGGTTCCATCCATAAGGTTTGCTAAATGTTTCCCAGTGCTGGACAGTCAATGTAACTGTATCTGATCCATCTGTATGACATGTGTGGCTTGTAACATTTGATCATCTTTCGGCATTAAAAATGTTCTCTGTTTTTATATAACCAAATCTCATTATTTCTCAAGGTAATTTACACTCAGGGGTTCTCGTCGGGTCCTGCAACTGATAAAGGAACCTGGGTGATGCACAGAGACAGAAATGAATGAACTCCAACAGTGAACAAGATCCTGAGGAACTTAAACTCCTCCAATTGGGTCAGGACAATCTTCCCTAACCTGGAGAAGGCACTCAAGACCCCAGCCTGGGATCTGGAGGTAATGATCCCCATCCCGGCTGCGAACCGCTCCAGTAAAGCTGTGGATCACGACCTGATGAAGCCATTAGTGCCACATCATCTGCAAAAAGCAGAGGTGTGATCCCATGCCACCAAAATGGATCCCTTCAAAACCCCGGTTGCGCAGAACGTGGCCTCGGACTCAACATCCCCCAAATCAAAAAATCTAATCAAATTTTATTTGTATAACACATTTCAACAACAAGGCATTTCAAAGAGCTTTACACCATAAAAACACAAAAATTCAAAGTAATAGAAACACAGCCAACTACTGAAACATTACATTTTGTTGCTACATATCAGCTTATTAATTAATGTTCCATTATGCATGGCTCTCATCCTGAGCCATGCGATGAGATGAGACTGTTTCTAGTTGGAACCTCTCCACCTCACACACCAGCTCAGCCTCCTTCCCCACCAGAGAGGTGGCACTCCAAGCCCAGTGAGCAAGCTCCTGCAGCCCTGGGTCAGATTGCCAAGGTCCCTGCCCTCGGCCTCCCAACTTCTCACATCGCACCCAGCCCTTTCGGCTCATCCCACATGGGAAGGTGAACCCACATCTCCACTTCGGCCTGAGCCTGGCCAGATTCCATGGGTTAAAGCCCGGGACCAGGTGCTTGCCAAGGTGCCCCACCTCCAGGCTGGGCTCCAGAGTGGGGCCCTGGTGACCTGCGTCCAGCCAAAGGGACACTGCATCCATTGATTGTACTCCCAGTAAAGGGTCTTTGGGCTGCTCTTTGTCCGGTTCATCACCTAGGACCTCTAGACTTGGATGACCCTAAACGGGGTATGAAGACCCTGACAGCAGAACTCCTAGAGTTGCCTGGTGCCCGGGCTTTCACCCATGTCACTTGGACACTCAAACCCATCCACCACTATAACTGCCCCTGGTTCTGTGCAGTTATGTTTGGTAGTGGAGAGGGTTAGTTATGTTATTGGAGGGGCTGTTTCTTGGAGAGTGCTGTGTTCTGAATACATTATAGTTAGTTTCACAGTCATGCAAGTTAGTTACTGAAATGCACACAAATGAATTCAACTGATCCAGGTAAATATAGTAAGGGCAGTGTTAATTTGATTAGTTGGGATGTTTGAGAGATAAATAGTCCTCTAAAAAGAGGTAAAGTATGAGCACACCTCCCTTCACTGAGGCTGATTTTTGTTTTCTCCAGGAAACCCATATTAAGAAAACAGCTGCTAAGGTTTTTAGCCCCTCGTGCCGAACGTTTCCGCAGTAAGTCCTACTCTAGGATTGATTACTTCTTGATGGATTCTGGAGTGCTAGCATCAGTATCAAGCTGCAAATACCACAATATTCACATATCAGATCATGCTCCTGTGTCGCTAAATCTTAAATTGGATTATAAAAAGGGAAGGTGGAACTGGCACTTAAATAACACTCTGTTGAAAGATAAGGAATTTTGCTCCTATATTTCAAACAAAATGAAGTCATTTGATTCAATGCTCTGGGAAGCAATGAAGGCGATTATAAGGGGATGTAGAATCTCGTTTGAGGCAGCAAAAAGCAGAGAGTCCAAGATGAGGTTGGATGAGATGGATGGCCTGCTGACTACTAGCTTAGCTAACTCAAATAAATTAAAGCAGTGTCCAGAAACACTGAATAAAATATCAGCTCTAAGATATGAATATTATTCTATTATGTCAAGAAATGTTTGTAAATTACTGGTACAAGTCAAACAAAGATACTTTGAGTTAGGTGATAAACCCCATAAGCTATTAGCCCTGCAGCTTCAACAAGCACAGGCCTCTAGAGCCATACGTCGTATTGAGCTTGAAGACGGGACTTTACTCACAGATCTGGATAAAATCAACGACCGCTTTGCAGACGTCTAAGCTCATGTTTATCAGTCACAGGGATAATTGGACATTGGAAATATGGAAAGATTTTTTGAAAATTTGAATCTGCTGAGATCAGATTCGGTTGAAGCTCTGAAAGCCAGCATAGCTTCACAGGAAATCGAATCTGTTGTCTCTACTCTTCCCAACAACAAAGCGCCTGGTCCTGACAGCTTCAGTGTCCAGCTCTTCAAAGTATTCAGTCTCAAGTTATCGCCTCCACTTTTGCGTATGTTAAACCACTCTAAGTGAGCATCAAGACTGCCTCGCACTTTATACAGAGCCAATATTTCGCTCATTCCTAAACCTGGCCGAGATCCAGAGGTTGTTTCATCCTATGGCCCAATTTCATTGCTATCTCTAGAAACCAAAATCCTTGGGAAAATTTTAGCCAAGAGACTCAAAAAACACATAGGTTTAATCATCCACCTGGATCAGACTGGCTTTATGCCAGGTAGTCATATGTTTTTAATCTGCGCCGTCTTTTCAATATGTTATATTCATATCATTCAGATGAGTCTATTGTTGTTTTGCTATGTGCACAATGTGCATTTGATCAAGTAGAATGGCCTTATATGATGTATGCTCTCAAAAAATTAGGTTCTGGACCCCTGTTTACAAAATGGATAGAAATAATTTATTCGTATTACTAATCAGAACATCTTCTGTCTCTTTGTTTGTGAGCATTTGGTTTTCCTGTGTACTGTATATATCCCCCCCTCCAAAAAAAAGAAAAAGAAACTGATAATAATTAAATAAATAAAACTTATATCCTTTCTATCAATTTAGTTTCCTTAAGGTAATTTATTAAATAACAAAAATATTCAGAAGTAGATATTTTGTCCAGAATATCTTGTATATTTAACTGTAATTTATTTTCTTGTAATCTACATACTAATTCCCTTCTCTCAACAGAATATTTAGAAGTTTAAGTATTACCTTAAATTCTTCACTTGTCATTTTCCTCCTAACCTTCTGTTTTCTTCAACTGAACTACACTCTTCCAAACTTCTCTTACTATTTTGGCTGCCAGTCTCTCTATCGTCTTTTGACATTTTTTCCTTACCTCTTCCTCTCCCTTCCTGTATCCATTCATCAAAATCTATATCATCATCATCATCACCACCCCCATCTTCCTCGGTTGTCATCCCAATCCAGTCACACTCCAGTTTATGCCAACCGCTAAAAACAACACAAAACGAACCCTTCTGCGGAAAGCGTTTTTCCGGGTCAGTCCAAAATCCGCTCTCTCCAACCAGATCCAAACCTGGCGCAACCCAAACTATTTATAGGTGGTCCACAAATTAACGAGACCAAATTAATTACAAAAAAAGAATTATCCATACTCCAAAGTATATTAAACAAAAAGTCATTCAACTAAAGTCAATACAAAACAAGCTAAGAAAAATAATAAACAAAAATATTTAATAATGTGTCCGAAGCACATAACATGCCGTCATTAAGATTTCTAATGTTATTGGTGAGAAATTTATTCTTTCAGGCTTGATTTTTCTCTCTCGTTGCCATGGTGAATCTGTGTTGATGAGGCTTCGTCTACACTCATTCAGGGCAAACCAGACTCAGAACTGGGTTGCCTGGTTGATGTTATGAAAGAAAAACCCAGAGTACCACAGAGCTGGGTGGGTTTAACCCTGAAATAACCTGGTTCTGATGGGAAACACAACGTCGATTAACCCATGATCAAATATGACAAAACCATCAAAACCAATTGAATACATGATGAAAAGACAACTAAGAGAAAACATAAAAACACAATGGAAATTCAACACTATCAAACCATTTCCTCAAACTTTAGGGGACTGTTGAGCTGTTTCAAACATCTGTTCCAGTCTTTTCTTCCTCGGTCTAATATGTTCGAGCTCCTCTGATCCTCTGCAGGAGTCAAACTCACTTCCTGTCTGTGAATCTGTTACTCATTGAATCTTAATGTCTGTTCTTCAGACCGAGCTGCTAACGCAGGCCGATCTGCACTCTGCTGCCCTCTGCTGGTGAACTTTGATATAACTGCTTGTTGCAAACTGGAGAAAATGTAAAACAAATCAGACAATTAATCTGAACATCCACACTTAATCCAGCAGCAATGCTACACCCAGAAATGACTAATGCAGAAAAAATGATTATATTTCAACTGCTACACTATAAAAGCCTAGAAGAAATTCTAAATAAATGAGTCTCCTCCTCCTGCTGTCTGGGTATCCGACCCACAGCTTTCTTCAATAAAGTCCAGCCACATTGAACTGAACTGATCTGATCTGAACTGAACTGGTTTCCATGGTTACCACAACACAAACGACGGCCTAGTCAAAGTGTTAAATAACATCCTTATAAACACAGAATGTTATAAGGATGGAAGAACCATATAGCTGGTTCTGGTTCTGCTCTGCATCAGAACCAGAACCAAATGAGAAGAAGCAGCATTCAGCTTCTATGCACCACAGATCTGGAAAAGACTTCCAAAAAACTGCAAAACAGCCGAAACACTGAGTTCCTTTAAATCCAAAGAAAACTAGCTCGTTAGAGATGATTTGGAAACATAATCAATGAAAAATGAATAATCTGATGTTCAATGTGTTTCTATGACTTAGTGTTTTTATGATGTGAATCACCTTAAACTGCCTCGTTGCTGAAAGGTGCTACATTGATTGATTGATTGATTGATTGAGAACTCTGTCACATTATAAACCAGTATAAACTCATACAGGTACAGTAACGTTAACCTTTGAACTGGATTAAAATTATATCCAACCTTTGCCAGAGCTGAAGTCCATTTTATTAGCACACAACATTCAGCAATACGGCGTTTAAAGAGCTTTAAACCACAAAAACTCACAGCAAGAACTAAACTTTACATTCTGGTCAATTCCATCACTAAAACCATTCAATGTTTTGATCAAAGTTCCATTAAACTCCATGAACCAATCAAAGCAGCTCCAACCTGCTGGCTTCAGTCTGGATTTAAACGCACTCAGTGCTTCGGCTCTTTTACAATTTTCTGGACTTTTGTTCCAGATTTGTGGTGCATAGAAGCTGAATGCTGCTTCTATGCTGGTTCTGATACGGAGCAGAACCAGAACCAGCAGGTTGATCCAGCAGCAGCAGATCTTTAATCCGTTCAGTGATTTATAAACTACTAGCAGTTTAAAGTCTCAGTGAAAGAGAGCAGAACTGGGTGGTGTAGAACTGGGGGGTGTAGAACTAGGTGCTGTAGAACTAGGGGTGTAGAACCGGGGGGTGTAGAACCGGGGGGTGTAGAACCGGATTGTGTAGAACTGGGGGGTGTAGAACTGGGTGGTGTAGAACTGGGGGTGTAGAACTGGGTGGTGTAGAACCGGGTGGTGTAGAACCGGTGGTGTAGAACCAGGTGGTGTAGAACTAGGTGGTGTAGAACTGGGGGTGTAGAACTAGGTGGTGTAGAACTAGGTGGTGTAGAACTGGGGGTGTAGAACTAGGTGGTGTAGAACTAGGTGGTGTAGAACTGTGGGTGTAGAACTAGGTGGTGTAGAACTGGGGGTGTAGAACTAGGTGGTGAAGAACTGGGGGTGTAGAACTAGGTGGTGTAGAACTGGGGGTGTAGAACTAGGTGGTGTAGAACTAGGTGGTGTAGAACTGGTGGTGTAGAACTAGGTGGTGTAGAACTAGGTGGTGTAGAACTGGTGGTGTAGAACTAGTGGTGTAGAACTAGGTGGTGTAGAACTGGGGGTGTAGAACTAGGTGGTGTAGAACTAGGTGGTGTAGAACTAGGTGTGTCTCTGTCTTCCTGGTTTTAGTCAGAACTCCAGCAGCAGCGTCTGGATCAGCTGCAGCTGAACCCTTGATTTGTTAGTCAGACCAAATAACCTAACAAGGTGAAGGTGATGGTGATGATGATTTTCTGTTGCAATTTACTTCTGAAACCAGCGGCCAATCAGAGCGGCCGTTGGCTCTGGGGTCAGTTGCTTAACAGAGCTGAGGCAGAAGCTGCGTCCTCATGGGTCACATGACCTGACATGAAGCTCTCTGATTGGCTCAACTGAACTTTCAGAACCTAAGCACGTAAACATGAAATGTAACAAGAAACTGAAACAGTTTTTCCTGCTGGATGAACTCTAGTTGAACGTCAGAGCGAAGCTGCTCCGCTGAAGACGCAGAATCACTAAAACATTTGTTATGTGGATGAATTGACTAATATTGACATGATTCTATTCCCATATAACTGGTTCATTTCTCCTGTTTTTAATGAAGGTCATGTTATCATTTTTCTAAAACAGTGCAGGGAAATTTTGGATGTATTCTGACTAACTTCGACTTTTACTCCAGCACATTCCCACGTGTCAGTGATCTGTGGACTCAGTGATAACAGAGTCAACATTTAGGAGGCTGAGCTGAGAACAGCTGCACTATCAGCAATAATCACTTATTATTCCAAAAAGCTCAGAGAAAGCAGAGGTAAATTCAACAAGCACCCATTTAAACATCAGAGGATAACTTGACACATAACGACTATTTCTCATGGATCCCAGCAAAATCTGCTCCATGTAGAACCAGTGGAACTGCAATGAGTTCCTACCAAACCTGTCCGATCCCTTCGGTCCCGTCTTTGGATGGAAAGTCTCTCAGCTGTCACTCACCAGACATGAGATCAAGAATACATTTGTTGTCATAGGATGCTGGTAGTTCCAGAAACACAATGCAGTGAATTGATTCAGTAAGGTGTCTGTCCAAAGGAACAGTTCACAAGGTGTTCGTTGTGAACACCCAGGGTCTGTGAGGGACCCAGGACCTCACAGATCCACTGACTGTCCCCCAGATCTTCTCTCAGGAACCCCTTTAGCACCTAGCAGTCCTTTACAATCTGTCTAAACTTGAAAGAGATGCTAAAGAGAAATACGTAGAGAAATCCCCAGCTGTCATATTATAGCCAATCAAAACAATTCCTCACACCCACTGAAGCAGATCTAGCTCCAACTGTCTTTTCCAGGAAACGAGATGAATGGAACGGCTTTTGAGATACATGTGGGTCACTTGGGGTGCTTGTTCATGGGGTTGTTAACAAATGCTCCTGCTGTTTTCCATGGCCTTGTTAATTATGTTCTCTGAGACTGTAACATCTTCTCTTCATCCATCTGGATGACATGCTCTTCTTCTTGAAAGATGTTGCAGAACATCAGACACATATTGTTACGTCTGAAAGGACCCAAGTGCAGAAAAAACTGTTCAACATAGTACCTTCAGAAAATTGGTGCAACTGAAAGGAGGAAGATCAGAGAGGAGATCAGGCAACTCAGGAACTCAACAGAAGGATTCAGCAATGACAAACACAAAAACGGGAGCTGAAATACGGAGGCAGGAAATAACAAAACACAAAGCAAGACTAATTAA
Source organism: Alfaro cultratus (assembly GCA_903066825.1). Lineage (NCBI taxonomy): Eukaryota > Metazoa > Chordata > Actinopteri > Cyprinodontiformes > Poeciliidae > Alfaro > Alfaro cultratus. The sequence continues at coordinate 625 of CAEFZX010007508.1, read as the reverse complement.
CACAAAGGGAGCTCAACTAAGACTCAAAGGAGCCAGAAATCAAAAAAAGAAGCAAAGGTGTTGTGGAGGCTGAAGGCAGAGACAAAGGCACTCTGAAGGTCTGGAGGTCAAAGAGTTTTCAGGAGGCTGAGGCTTAGAGAACGGATGGTGAGCCTTGTTAGGAGTCCAGATGGGCCCTGAACCCATGGAGGAGCCCAGCAGAGACACTGGGGGATCCTCACAAGTGGGTCCACCTGAACTCCATCACTGGAGAGCTGAGGAACGGAAACACAAGGCATCTGTGAAAATCTCCAGAAAGAAAGTGGAGCATCTGCAGCAGGAGGAGCTGAGACGGGTGGTGGAGGAGTTCATGCTGGGAGACGGAAAGTCCTCTGGAAGCCTGTCAGACCAACAGAAACTCAGACTGCAGAAAGAAATGGAGTAGTCAGAACCTCAAGATCTGGGCTGAAGTTCTCCTTCCTGTCATCCTGCTGGATCCACCGTTTGACAGAATCCCCAGGGAGAATGTTTGATTGGCTGATGATACTCTACTTGAATATAATTGAATGTAAGCTTTGAGCTCCAATTATTGGTGGTATTTTATTCAGAACTCAGTGATGAACTGACGTCCAGCTTCACTTTGGTA
>CAEFZX010007500.1:0-18269 GCA_903066825.1 Alfaro cultratus | reverse complement strand
AGTGATTTTGATAAGTAACTTTAATCTGATTACTGGATTTGAAATAGCAACGCGTTAGATTACTCGTTACTGAAAAAAGTGGTCCGACGTCAGTAACGTGTTACAAAGTAACGAGTTACTGACAACACTGGTAGTAAAGCATTGATTAATGCCTGGTTTTAAAATTAGTTAACTGATCTTGTAGCCATTATTTTGTGTCCACTGTTGGACACCACACGGCACGATCGAACCGTAATAGCTAGGATTTCTGTCGGCTAATGTGTCTCTCAGGTTTTGGAAATGGGCCGACAACCGGCCAACAGCTCTAAGATCGTGTGGTGTGCGCTGGGCATTACAGTAAGGAAATGAGGAAGGGACGGTCAGTGGAGAGCACCGGAGTTGAGCTATTTTTAATTTAGTGTCATCAACTGAAAGAGAAAAGGCCCAAAGAGACGATAATGCCGATAATTAAAATGACGTGGATAGTTCTAATTTATCGTACGATTAATTGATTTATCGTTTATCGCCACAGGCCTAATGCTATCTACATCTAAAATTTCTGTTTTAAAATTTCTAAAATTTCTGTTCTTGTATTGTCTTGCGGGTCAACAGTGACCCACTAGAATGTTTAGCTGTAGAACAAATACCCTAAACGATCTTTTTCCAACTTGATATTTTATGACTTTTCCTAAATTGACTCCGTCATTAGAAAAAGTGATACTTTGTTTTTGTGTATATTTCCATGTGGGCTGTACACCACTAGGGTACAAGGATTGTCTTATCATTTTTGACCCAAGCATTATAAAAGCATTTAAACACCAGAAAAATAGTTCAAAGGCCATACACAAACTCTCTAATACATACACACACACCACCCCACACACACACATCTCATTCTTCTTTGCAAAACAGCTGAAGCTCAGTCAGATTAGATCGAGTGTTTGTGAAAAGCAGTTTTCAGATTAACAGATTCTTGGGTTTAGATTTGGACTTTGGGCCACTCTAACATAAGAATATGTTTTGTTTTAATCATCGGAGCGCTGGCTTTATTTTTAGGGTGGTTGTCCGGAGCAGCAGTCTCAACCTTGGATAAACTTGGTAGAAATTTTATTGTGTTACAAACATTGTTTAATATTTTAGCAAGAAAGTTTTTTTGTTTTGCTTAAATTTTGCTGTGAATGCCAAGAGAGGGGCAAGCATCCTGAATTCTTTGAGTGTCAGTCAATTCCCTGGACAACAACAGTACGAGCCACTGCTGGGGGCCCGTTCCAACCCAGAAAGATAGTCAGCTGATTAAACCCGATTTACAGCCCCGACCCAAACCTCTGTGTGGCCCTAAGCGAAATTTGGTTCCGGGGCCTTCTATTTCTGCTAATAATGTGGATTTCTGCAGACGGCAGTCATATTAGATTATTTGCACACCTCCTATAAACTTATTGCATCTCTGTTACAGTGCTGTTTACATTATATTCTATATGCGTGAATTATATAGGATGCATTTATTGGCCAGCCGATGTATCTGCACCAATTTTCTGAATTTTGAGAAATTGGTGATTGGCTGATACTTACACATGAAGCCAATCTTATTTACATCAGCAAAGATTTAAAAGTAAATCATCCACTGTCCTTTTCTGCTCTTTCGTGAGAGAAGTTTGACTGACAAATCAGCCACCAGCTCATGTCTGCACAAATTGCTATCAACCAAAATCTGAATCGTCAGGTAATGCTGTTTAAAGATCGCCGATTGACGATCAGCCAGAAAACTGCAATCAATGCACCCCTACTTAAGATGGAATACATACACACATATTTATGACATACTTTGATTGAATTCATTTCTCTTAAGTCTGATTCCAGTAGCTAAAATTTACATTTATACCAGGTGAGTCTTTCTCGTCTAAGAATGTGGACTGCTACTGGGCTGATTTTGTGCCTTCCAATAATTTTAGAAGTGCTCCTGGAGAGGTTTCTCATAATTTATAAGTAAATGTAAAAATGTTTGCTTTAGCTACGTCATGATCAGCAGCAAACAACACATTGTCAATGTAATAGAAGATTTTATTTTTAGCTTTGACGGAACTGATGATACTTTTTACCATTTATTTACTGATTATAGCTGCTTTGTTTTGTAATTTCTGTAACGTGTTTTTTCCATTAAAGAAGTTTCCAGCTAATGTTTAGATGTTTCCGCAGCTGTGGTAGTATAAGAGACCTGACGACATCTTGGGTAAAATGCTTGATCTGGCAATTGTCTTAAAGGACTGACACGAGTGGAATGTAGTTTGTATCCTTGTTTGACCCTGCACTATGAGTAACTGACAAAGAAGAATTAGAAGTTTCTCCTGAAATCCTTATCGGCTTTCTTTCCTGCCATAAAATCATCCCCTCCAAGAGGTGAGGGATAGTTCATGAGGTGGGGGTAAGGATTGTCTCTCTGGTCCATCTGGCAATAGAGACAAGATCAGACTTTGGGTGGGTCTTTGCCTTGCTGTGACTACATAACCATGTGATGCGTGTCGTTCAGGGCTCTCCTCCTGATTGCGCTCAGTGAGGCGGGTCTTCGAACGCTTTTGTCTTCGAATTAACAAACTTAAAGACAAAGATTAATCTTTCTCTACTTATTGAAACAGATTCTCAATCCTTAATAAAAAAATTCTATAACACCAACTACAGCTTAGAGTAGTTCATTGATATATAGCCATATAGCCTGATGTAAAAACATTTTTCTAGACAATGTCAGAAATTTTAATTATTGTCATCAAACATTATCAAACACACCATTTTGAAACTTATGCATTTTTTCTAACGGCCGCCAGGGGCGCTCGAGCAGAAAAGGTAAGAGTGAGACAGGTGGAATATATGTGTCGAGGAAGACGCAAGTTTAATGTACCGTAACTTAACACGTCTCAGTGCACAGGAAGAAGATGAAGAGGCTCTCAATGACATTTACCGGTAAGTTTTTTTAACCAGCCCTGTTGGTGCTGTGTTACCGTGTTGCTGCTGTGTTACTGCCGCGTCACAGGCACTGTTTGGAAAGAAAAGCTTAGGTATATTATTAAAACTTTGAAAACTCTTTCTGTGTACAGTCTGTATGTAGGCACATGCGGCTTATACACTGGTGCGGCTTGTATATGTACAAAATGGTTTTTCCTTTAAAAATGTACTGGGTGCGGCTTATAATCAGGTGCACTCTATAGTCCGGAAATTTCGGTACATTGTATCCGCCACACAGGCCACACACACAGAATGTCACAAACACAAAAATACATAACATGTGAAACAACATCACAAGTACATAAAAGAAAACACTTAACGGCAACGACTTGGGAGTTTAATAAGTCGGCCACCACGGCTTCTTTTCACAGGAACGGGTTGAAATTGAAAGAGTCTCCAGATCGACTGCTACCAAACTGTCAACCAGAGGGGGACAAACCAACTGTAAGGGGAGGACCCAGAAGAGTGGGTAAAGAAACTGGGGGACCACGGCGAAGTGGCTGAGCCAACTCAACTGGGTCCCCTGGAAACACATGAGGTGGCTTCAAACGGTCCACTGAAATACTCTCCTGCTTACCCCCCAACTCCACCAAAACATCCTTAGGTCCCCTCTCCAAACCACGGAATGGACCATTGTAAGGAGGCTGAAGTGATGAGCGGTGTGAGTCATGGCGGATATACACATACTCGGCAGACATTAGGTCCTTTGGCACAAACACCTGTGGAAGGCAGTGATGTGTTGCCAATGGGCAATAGATCTAGATTCCCCATTTAGAACTGTTCTACTCCCCTGGGAATCAACCGAACCCGCTGGACCCGGAAGAAATTCCCCTGGTACTCTCAAAGGCTGGCCCAGGACCAACTCAGCTGAAGAAAACAGCAGGTCCTCTTTTGGAGCTGAATGCAGGCCCAACAAAACCCAAGGTAGGCAATCTATTCTGCTATTATCCACCAACAAGGCCTGCAATGCAGCCTTCATTGTGCAGTGGAATCTCTCACAAAGACCATTGGCCTGCGGATGGTAGGCAGCAGTACGGTGGAGTTTAACCCCAAGGCTCTCTGCCACTGAAGTCCACAACTCTGAAGTGAACTGGAGACCTCTGTCAGAGGTCAAGTCCAATGGCACACCAAACTGGGACACATAGGAGGAGAATGCCTAAACCACATCAACCGAAGTGGTTGATGACAGCGGAACTGCCTCTGGCCACCGAGTAGTTTTGTCCACCATCGTCAGGAAATAGGTAAAACCTCTGGAAGGTGGAAGCGGCCCCACTAAGTCCACATGCACATGTTCAAAATTCTGTTGCGGAACAGGAAAGTGCTCCAGTGGGGCCTTAGTGTGCCATTGCACCTTGGCACGCTGGTAAGCCAAACATGAAGCCGCCCATGTCCGTACATCTTTAAGGAGTCCCGGCCACACAAACGTAGCCCCTACCAGTTTAACAGAAGCTTTAACTCCTGGGTGTGAAAGGGAATGAAATGCATCAAAAACCCGCCGACGTCAACTAGTAGGGACCAAAGGCTGAGGTTTGCCAGTCGAGACATCGCAAAGAAGGTTTGCGACACACTCATGAAAGGAGACCTCTTCTAAATGCAAACTGGATTCAGCCGCTTTAAAGGCCAGAATATCTTGGTCGGTCAGTTGGTCTGTGGCCATGGCTAGGTAGTCCACACCTAAATGCACAGAAGCAACATTTGCTCTGGACAGACAGTCAGCCACCAGATTATTCTTGCCAGCCACATGCTGAAGGTCATTGGTGAACTCTGAAAAGGCAGACACATGCCGTTGTTGCTGAGCCGACCATGGTTCAGAAACTTTTGCCATAGAAAAAGTGAGAGGCTTGTGGTCAACAAAAGCAGTAAAGTCCCTGCCCTCCAACATGAAGCGGAAATGGCGTGTTGCCAGAAAAAGGGCAAGCAGTTCCCTATCAAATGTGCTATACATTTTTTCAGCATCCCGGAGTTTCCTGCTAAGAAAAGGGAGGAGTTGCCAGGTACCATCCAGTGGTACACAAACTGCCCCAACTGCATAATCAGAGGCATCAGTTGTTAGAGCCATAGGAGCCACTGGAGATGGATGGGCCAAAAGCGCATCATTAGCCAAGGCCTTTTTGGCATTATCAAATGCAGGCACCCTCTGGGGTCCCCTTTTTTGCCTCTAAGTGCTTCGTACAAGGGGTGCATGAGGTGAGCTGCCCGTGGGATGAAACGGTTATAAAAGTTTACCATTCCCAAAAACTCCTGCAAGGGCTTCACTGAGAGAGGGAGGGGAAAAGTGGAAACTGCTTCAACCTTTGCAGGGGTAGGGGAACCGGCCCTTGAGAAGACACTTGGGGTCCCAGGTACTCAACAGCAGGCAGTCCAAACTGGCATTTACCTGGGTTCACGCTATGTTCACTGAGTCTAATAAACAGCTGACGAAGGTGCACCATGTGTTCTTCTCCAGAGGGACTAGCCACCAATATGTCATACAAATAAACAAGCAAAAACGGCATACCCTGCAGGACCGAATCCATAAGCCACTGGAAAGTCTGCGTTGTGCCTTTAAGACTGAAGGGCATCCGTGAAAACTCACAAGGACCAAAAGGCATGATAACTGCGGTTTTGGGTATATCCAAGGGATGCACTGGAACCTGATGGTAACCTTGCACAAAGTCCACCTTAGAGAAAACGGTTGCTCCAGCCAAGCAGGCAGAAAAGTCCTGAATGTGAGGAACTGGGTACCTGTCATTACTGGTTGCATTGTTAAGGTGCTGAAAATCCCCACAGGGTCGCCAATCCCCGTCTGCTTTGGGAACCATGAGCAACGGAGATGCCCATGGACTTTTGGAGAGCCGTACAATGCCAAGACGCTCCATGGTTGCAAACTCCTCTTTCGCTTTCGCCAACTTAGTGGTGTCTAGGTGGCGCGCTCGCGCAAAAACCAGTGGACCGACCGTAGGTATACAATGTTTGGTGGAACCTTTAAAGATGGAAACTCAGATGGATACTCATCACCTCTGGCAAGCATGTTGGCGAGGGGTCGGTGGCTGGGACCACCAAGTTTACAGCGGTATGTATCAAAAGACACAGCATCTATTAAGCAGCTATTAGCAACATGTACTAATAACCTAAAAGCACACAAAAAATCTGCACCCAAAATAGGTAAAGACACAGAAGGTATTACAAAGTCCCACTGAAACTGACATCCGTTGAAACACATAGTCACCAACCTCGATTCAAAAGTGCAAATCGGGGTGCCATTAGCCGAGCCCAGCGGCGGTCCCTTACTTTCGCACAAAACGTTTTGTCGCACAAATGGACGCGGGTTGATAACAGCTCACCGCAGCTGCGTAGTGTCCGTTTCAAAGCAACAAGAAGGTTGGGGGTCCTATTTAGGTCCCGCAACGACAATTTATTCGATCTTAATATTTCCCATGTTTTGTTTTGGTCGTTATTATTACAACTATTGTTGAGATGTGTGTGATAGGTGTGTCTATCAGACACTTATACAGAATAAATTGCATCCCGTATTGGTTCAATACGGGGCGGAGAAACAACAACCACCTGTCATTTTAGGCTAGCTTAAGCTAACCTGAATATTTACAACTCTCTTGTTGATACACTGACATTACTAACCGTCTGTCTTTCAACCACTTTGAAAAGCTTTTCTTTGTCTTTCCAACATCTTTATCCCTACCCCTCTTCCGTTTTCTGTTTTGTGCCCCGGAGTTTTTTTCTGCCGCCCATCTTTAGCTCCACTGGATGCTCGCACACGTTCGGGGTCACCAATGTGGAAGTCAGCAGAAAAAGACGAAAATATAATTTGAGTCTTGTTTTATTCTCAATGTCTTCCAATCCAAACCAAAAATAGAATGAAGTACAACTGTTGGTGTCTTCTCACCCCACCTTCTCCCCTTCACAATAAAAGCATACATTCGGGTGTGAAATACTGTATATAGTACATTGTATACGCCACAACGTTATACATCATAATTCCCTACTAAAGAAACAGCTTCAAACAGAACTGGAGATTTTCTTGTTCAAATATTGCAGCTAATGTTATAATTCAGTTCAAGACTTATAAAACGACAAGATCATACCAACAGAATCGTTTGCAAATAGATTTCTCAAACAAACATGGAAAGTTTTTCTTGTTTTCTTACGTTTGTAGTCATAAAATGGTTCTGTCATTTTCCAAAGAGCAAATAATACACAAGTTCCCATAGATTACAAAAGTGAAAGTTGATTACTTGTAGTGACAAGATATTTGCCAGGACGAAAAATCATTTTCAAAGTCACGATGGTGTAAGATCTGTGTTTGAGCTTCTCAACTGCTTTCAGTAGCTGAAAAGGCAGAGTGGGAAAATACAATAAAAGTGTCTCTTTGGAATCAGAAAACTCTCAAGAGCTAATAAAGAAAAAAGGAGAATAAAGTTTTCCGCATTTATGTCTGTTCCAGAACCAGGTGGAGGAGATTAATCTGCCTTATATTTTACGGTCACGACATAATGACAGATTGAGCAAATATTCAAAAAACTAGGAGTGCACCGATTTATCAACCAGCCGATTTATCGGTGCCAATTTCCCTAATTTTGGGAGATCGGTGATTGGTTGATTTTTACATGTGAAGCTGATATTATCTACCTTGGCAAAGCTCCTGTCCTCTTTTGCTCTCCGGTGAGAAAGGCTTGACTGATAGACTGGCCCACAAAGTTATGTCTGCACATTTATAATTAAGAATAGTTACCCAACTGTTGTCAACTCAACAACTTTCTTGCTATATTAAGCAACATTTTAGACCAAAAAAAAATCGGTATCGGCTAAAATCGGAATTGGCAGGTTAAGCTTTTTAAAAGATTGCTAATCTGCGATCGGCTAGAAAACTGCAGTCGGTGCACCCCTACAAAACATGATATCAACATATGATAATAGCTACACTCAGAAAATGGAGATTCCACTCTACACAAAACATTATTATTTGATCCTATTAATTTTTTGTCCCCAACTCTTCGTCAGCCTGCACCAGGGCTGGTGCTGCTGTGGTCTCTGCAGAGCTTCCCAGATCTGCTGAGATAATGTGGACCTCTCAACAACCAAACTAAAAATAGCAGCAGCTGCAGAGGGCTCACACACAAATGACAGCCTCCCTCCAGCAACACAGGGAACCAGATTCCTGAAGTGTGAGCATTGCATCTAAATGTCTGTTAATAAGGATAAAACCTTTCTACAAGAATACTGATGCAGAATCTCCTTCAGCTAAATTGATTTGATTCGTCCAATGGGATTTACACTGGAACACAACCAAATTCATAACAATCTTAACCACACAAGCAGACCTATTTGGACTTCTGTGTATTGGCATGTTCTGAGTAAATATTAAATTATAATTATCATAACAATTAGCTTTGTTTTACAGCTCAAAACCTCAAAGGAAAAAGGCTGAAACAGTTGACATTACAGCAGTAAAAATACACTGTGCACAATTATAGGTAAATTTTAGTTTTGACCATATTTGCATATTTTCGAACTCCAAGCTGTATAATCTTGAATGCTTATTGAATATACACATATCAGCTGATCTGTATTTGTTTAATGAGGGAGGGTGGGGCCTATGGAGATCAACACCTTATATAAAGATGTGCAAAATTATTAGGCAGCTTCTTTTCCTCAGGCAAAATGGGCCAAAAAAGAGATTTAAGTGACTGAAATGTCCAAAATTGTAAAGAGCCTTTCAGAGGGATTCAGCATTCTTGAAATTGCTAAAATATTCGGGCGTGATCACAGAACCATCAAATGTTTTACTGCAAATAGTCAACAGAGTCACAAGAAACGTGTTAAGAAAAATAGGCATAAATTAAAGATGGTCTCAAAATCAACTCCTGAACCTGCTGCCAGAACAAGTTCTTCAGACTGTGGTACAGAAAAATGTCTGGATCTTTCAGGAAGACCATGATTTTTATGCAGGACAATGCTCCATTACATGCATCAAAGTACTCCACTATGTGACTAGCCAGTAAAGGTCTTAAAGATGAATGAATAATGAAGTGGCTCCCTTCCTCACCAGACCTAAACCCCATTGAGAAGCTGTGGGCCCTTCTTAAATGGCAGATTTATGGTGAAGGAAAACGATTCGCATCTCTGATCAGTGTCTGGGAGGCTGTGGTTGCTACTGCACACAAAGTTGATCATCAACAGATCAAGGAGCTGACAGACTCCATGAATGGAAGGCTTATAATTGTTATTGAAAAAAAGGGTGGCTATATCGGTCACTGAATTATTTTTTAAATGTCAGAAATGTTTGTCAGTTTTGAGTTGTACGTTTATTATGTTTTATTCTCAGTAAGCAAATTATTGAGAAATAAAACTAAAATTTAAATGTTGCTTCTATACGAGTTTTCTTCAGTCTCACTGATCTAATCTCTGCTACACCTTTACAAAATGTAAGGTTCTAAATAAAAAAGCTTTAATGAGTAACTGCTCTTAATAAAATTCCTCATAAACATTGATTTATTGAAATGTCTCCCTATACAAGTTATAGGCTATTTATATTATATCTTAAGTTGTTTTATTTTTAAGCCGTTTTTAGTTTTGCCATATCCTTTGTGACGGAGAACCAACAGGTAGATAGAAATGAATATCTTGGGAGTGTTACAACTTAAATGTAACACTTAAAGCAATAAGGTTTATATAGAAAAATATTCAGATTTCATTTTGTGGTTTTAAAGGCTCCCGACCCAACTAGGGACAAGGGTGTTAGAAAATGGATGGATGGATGGATGGTTTTAAAGGCTCTACATTGAAGACAGTGAGAAATAAAGAAATAGCTTTCTTTTTTTTTCTATCTGTTCTCGGCTCCAACACTCTGAGCTGGGTCCACTTGCTCAGCCTCTCCCTCCCGTTTCAAACTTTTCTAACTAAAAGTTAAAGAGCTAAATATGAATAAGAAGTTTGCTACCTTTGACAAAAAAAAAACTTAAGTCTATGAAAGCAGTATAGCAGTTTTGCTAATGAGGCAGCTTATCATGATTCAACCAAAGTAATGAAACAACAAACTGCAATCTGATCTTTATTGTTAATGTGTTTCTTCTTATTGAGCAGTGAAAGTAAATAAAATGTTTACATGTCTTTTGCTTTAAGTATTTACTTATTGGAGGGTTTTTTGTTTGTGCTGCAGAGCCACAGCTAACAGGAAGCTCCTCACTTCAGAGGCTCTGAGTGCCGTTCAGTGCTGCTGTTGCTCTTCCTACATTTTGGATTGAACCATTGTTCTAATAATGGTAGGAGGGGACCTAAAAATGATTTTTTTTCTGAGATAAATGGTAGATTTATTTTGTTCGTTGTTTCTTTTGACTTTTCATATTGATATTATTTAAATGCTAATGTTTCTTCAATGATTTTTTTTGGGGGGAACAATTCTAGACTTTTCCTAAATTGAGGGGTTCTAGATCCCCCTGACTCCCCTGGGATTTAAGCTTATGGATCCATCACACTCTTAGGTATAGATATGTTTTACAAACTTTGTATTTATTCTATTCTATAATAATTGTGCACATAGTGTAGTTCCTCTAAATGTGCACTTACCATCTTCTGGTCAGGTTATGCTGGAGTGTCGACCTGGCTGGCTGGTTGACTGACTGCCTGGATGGATGGATGAAATATCTCCACAGCAACAAGCTGAAATCCTTTTCAAAAGATAATTTGGGACTGAATAAACTTCATCCTGTCTCTGTGCAGTTTATCTAAGCACCAAGATGGCATGAAGGGATAGAAGTTAGCTACTGCTCTGAATCAAGGAAGGTAATCACAGTGTTGGCCATGGGGCGTAAAGTGGAGCAGGGGAAATCATACAATACTTGAGATTTGCTAGTTTTTCATTCTTGACTTCACTTGTGTAAGCTAACCATGTCATTGTCACATGAGCATCTTGAGTGGCAGGATAGCAAATCAGAGAGATGACCCATCCATCCATCTATCCATGTTGCGCCTGTGCTGCGTCACAGGGTGGGGGTGAAGTGGTGGGGCAATACTGGTAAACATCTCCAGGATTGAATAGCAGAGATGTGGGATATACTGAATCTGAAATATCTCCCTACGAAAGTGTATATCTTTAAAATTGATGGAAAATATAATGCTATTTTAATACTTGATCTGTAACATTACTTTTTTTGTAAATGTAATGTGTCTTTTTATGTAAACTAACCCAAAGTACAATAGTTGATGCAGCTTGCTGCTGATGCTAATGGGGTTCTCAATAAACACAAACTAGAATTCAGCAAGAATTCTGAACCAAAATGCTCAAAAAGCACCATAAAAGCCAAACTGTTCTCTGTCCTCAACTCTTCCCAAACATGCTAAAGAGTCATTCATTCACATTAAGAGTGAATGAATCACTCTTAATATTTCATTCATTAAGAGTGAATCTCTTAATTGATTCACTCTTAATGGATCCATTAAGAGTGAATTGATCTTCATCAAACCTTCCATCTACACCAAAACAGCTGCATAAAGTTCTTAAAGGGATCCATGATTAATTGTAATGGTAAACTTTACTTGAGAAATTTTATTTTAGATGTTGAAACAAGAGCGGGAGATTGACATCCAGATTGGCGCAGCACTTCAACCAACGGGCACTGAACCGGTCTGTCGTGGTGAAGAGAGAGCTGAGTTAAAAAGAGAAGCTTTCGATTTATCGGTCGATCTACATTCCCACCCTCCTCTATGGTCATGAGCTTTGGGTCATGACCGAAAGAACAAGGTCACGGGTGAGTTTTCTCTGTAGGGTGTCTGGACACTCCCTTAAAGATAGGGTGAGAAGGAGGGACTCAGAGTAGACCCGCTGCTCCTTCATGTCGAGAGGAGCCAGTTGAGGTGGCACGGTCATCTGGTTGCGATGTGTCCTGGACGTCTCCCCGGTGAGGTGATCCAGGCACGTCCCACCGGGAAGAGAAGCGTAGGAAGACCTATTACATGCTGGAGGGACTATGTTTCTTGGCACAGATGCTTCTCCAGCGTAGATAAATTAAAAAATGTCAAATTGTTTAACATTTAAATATAAAATTTCAAGGAGCTGGCCAGTTTACTTTGTAAAAGTTCAAAGAACAATCTTCATAGTTAAGACTGTTTTGTTGCCATAGCTACAATCTGATGCCGTGAGTTTAATCTTTGAGTTTATCTCAATACATCTAAGGAAACGACAATTATCACTGATTGAGGTGCCCCTAAATCAAATTCTGCTCAAGGCCTCATACAACCTTGAACTGGCCCTACATAATGAGCTAAATCCGCGTATTTCTCTGCTGGATACAAAGTGACAAACGGGAGATTTAATAAGTGCTGCTTTGGTTGCCCAAGCTTTATGGGACAAATTTTCCTGATACAAGTTTTCGCACACTGCAACTCTGCCTGAAAGCTTTTGATCTGAGTTTCATGCATCGTGTTGCTGCAGAAAATGTAATTACAAAAGCAGCATGCTGAGCGACTACGAGGCTAGTGTGAAAGCTCCTTCACGGACTGAACTACCGCTCCACTAATGCACAGTCTAACCGGTGAACACATTGTTAAAGTTTATCAGCGCAGAGACATAGGCAGCGTGTTGAGATGTAAACACACATGCCGCACATAATGGTTTGTTCACAAAGATATACCATTCTCACCGCACGCTCAACACACACCTCTAAAAGCGTACATATATTAGCGGTTCACATTGAGCTTGGGAAGCAGAGCAAATATGGCTTCCGACTCATACCTTGATAAATTCTCCAAAGAAATACCAGTTCTCACAGGGGGTTGACACAAATGCCCATACAGGTGAGCCTGTGTTCAATTCAGGGCTGTTGTAAATGAATATTTTAGTAATCGAGTAATCTATCGATTATTCTTATGATTAATTGAATAATCGGATAAAAAAATGAAAAATAAAATATAGGTAAATCTGGCAAAACACCGGTATTGCATATCAATATCAGTCCAATTTTTCATTTTTGAGCATCCCTAACAGTTACTTTTCTCTAGTTTAGAAAACTAACCTGTAACATTAATAGCTCACTTTCTAAGTTAACCAGAAGAAAAGTTATACAAAGATCTGAAATTCTATTCAATTTAATGATAAAGAGGCAGCCTCATAACTAAGCTTATAAAAAATGTCTACAATCCAGCTTTTAGTTTATGTATTCATCTTCAGTAGGTTTGATAGATGAATTCTCACCTTGCCCCATACCTGCCAAGCTTTGGGTTTGTGAATACAGAAAATGTCGCCTGGAGTTTTGGGGATTGGGGTGGTGGGGGGGGGGAGCGAAAGAACGTAAGAGGGGAGGAAATAGACCAGGGGATATTTACGACACCTCCGTTCGTCACGCTCAGAAACTCATCTACCAGCCATGTACCGCTATGATGATTTCCGCTACCCGTTTGTTGAGACCGGGATGGCATGAAATTTGTTGTGCGGTTCGTCCGTAAAGCTACATTTACACTGTAAGCGTCAACTACTCAGCCTCCTACTGTGTTTAGTCTATTTGCTCACCTGTATAAATACTCGTGCAGTGCTCTTCCTGCCGTTCGCTCTGAACCAGCAGCTCCCGGAGGAGAAAGGCTGCCGTACTCCAGGCATCGCTCCTGTCATTTTAAGAATGCTTATTGGTTCCTCAAAAACGATGAAAACCTGGGCATTATCATAAATCAAAAAAATCCGTTATGCCGCTAACACTTAGCTTTTGTCAACAATTCAGAGGTGGAAGTCAGATCTACGCTTTACGCAAATAATGTTCCAGCCGGAACAGGGTGCGCTAAATAATAAAACATAAATTAATGAAGTTTCGAGGCAGGTGAATTTTTCTTAAGGAATTTTAATAATCGAGGTACTCGAATCATTCGAGGAATCGTTTCAGCCCTAGTCCAGTTTGAGTGAAAGCAGCCACAAGCTATCCGTGCTGAGGTAAACTTCAGAGGCGGCCAAAACGCCTCTATGATTGGTGCGTGCTCCCTTTTCAATTCATCAACTATAAAAACTATAAACCCATCTTTCAGGAATAAGTCTGCCCTGTAAAAGACTCAGCGATGCAACAGAGAATCTTGCCATCCAGCTTATTTAAAATTTTTTTTATGATTATTATTATTATTTTTTTTAAAAATAAAAACAAAAACTTGCCCCCTGGTGACGGGGGCAAGTAAAGCCTGGCGACCGCCAGGCTTATAATACACTGGGGTAAACCCTGGTGTTACAGTGCTAGTTCTGTCCAGTCAAAACAGTAATGAGTAACGTTAAGCTTTTCAATTTGAACAGGAGCACGTTGAAATTGATAAGAATGTAGAAATCACAATGGGTGAGGTACTGTGGTGGCGCAGGGGTAAAGCACAATCCAGGTATGGAGGCCTTAGTCCTCGACATTGATGTCACAGGTTCGAGTTCCATCTTGATGGCCTTTGCCACATGTCTTCCCCTCTCTCATTACCCACTTTCCTGTCTGACCACTCTCAAATAAAGCCTGCTGGAGTCAAGAAAACAATAAAGAAAGGCAAGGTTTATGCGTTTTGTGGATAAAAATTCTGTGAAGGTAGTGACCACCCTTTAGATCCTTCATCAATTTTGCTTGTCCATCTTTGACACCGCTGGTAGTTTCTGCTTGTCTAGGACTCGGCCAATCACAAAAGACCCCTTCTACTCTCACCATGGTTAGTTCTCTCTGCGGCTCTCTGGGAAAAGATTCAGCAGCTTCTCACCAGATCCTTTTCTTTGTGATTCCTCGTCCTCCCACCTCTCACCCTTTCGCCATAAAAGCCGCATAGCTCGGCCCCTTCTATTTTTCTTCTCAGAAGCTCCTCAGATGCAAGAGAATTTCTCCCGGCCCTGGCCTCGATCATTCCAAGCAGCTTCTCCCGCCGCTCTCCTGCCTGACTGGGATTCACCATCTCCTGCTCCTTCGCCACCTACTCCACGGTCCATCTCTGGCAAGTGAACACATAATCCCACTGTCTACATCCCCGGGCAGTCTTTCTTCGCCTCAGGCCATGGCTGGGCCCGCAAAGGTCTCGCCACACCGATCTACGTCGCCTTTCCCTTTCAGCTCATCTCCATTTGATGCCGTTCATCACATCGCCTTTCCACCGGTTCCCCGCTCTGGTTCAGCCATGTCAACAGCTTCTCTCACTTCCGCATGGTCGCTGTCAGCCCGCTCATCATCACCTCCCATTGGTTTTCTCACGCTACGCCCGCCTCAGGCTTTCAGGGTAAGACATAGCCTTCACACGTTTCATTCATGTTTTGCAATGCTAGGAAACGCAGGAACTTTTATTAGTCTATCCTCTTCCCGAACTTGCAACCCCTATTCGCATGCGCCACTCAGGCTGCGTTTCAAATGCTTCAGGGCTTTTAACTGAATGAATGTATAAATAAATAAATAAATAGTAGTATTCCTCTGTGCGGTGAACCAAGGTGGATTGCCAACCTCTTTTCTACAGCGTCTCACACTCAGTAGTAGCCTCCGTCATTTACTGTTACCAAGCCCCCAATATATTCCTTCTTGAACTTTTTACGCCCTGCACTGGACTAAGTATAGCCTTGGTCTCAGAAGCTTTGCCCGCCCACAGAGTTAGCCGTGCCTCCCCTGGACTGGAAGCTGTTTGTTGTTTTTACCTTTAGGACAGCCAACTCTATTATTCCTATATCGATTTGATACAATAGGGCTTCCGCACTTCCCATCTCTGTGTCCTCTGTCACTTTTCAGCAGTTCAAACTGTTTAATCCGTTAACACGTTGTAACCTGTTTTTCCGGGCTGCCTTCAAACGCAACATAAGCGCTGAGACCCTTGTGCTGGGTTTACACCTGTGTGGCAGCGACGGAAACCTGTGCAGGTGTGTGTTAGAATCATGGCAACAAACAGCGAAACGCAAAGAACTTTGCACAGTTTTTCCCCCAAACTAACCGACTGAGTCGAGTAAAGCTGTCGGATACAGGAAATGATAGTTAAAAAGATGATTAGCTAATAATACAGCACCTTAAGCTTGTTAAAAAGTAGCTTCTAGGCTACCGATGTTGTCTATGTTCAGCTACGTAGATTAATTTTGCCCCCCCCCAAATAAGTCGATGCCCCCCGTTAAACGCGTCTGGAGCTGGGGCTGTTCTCCGCTGACAAGCAAACTCCCATATTCTGATATTTTAAGCTCATGTCCCATCTGGTGCTTCTAAGTTTCATCTCTCATCCAAGTTCACCCAAAATCTGCATGCTATTATTTCCAAGGCCATCCCGTCACTTCTAGGTCTATGCAGCCTATTCTCTAGCTTACCCTGGTTCCACGTTCGAAGGCGTTCATTCCAGTCTTGCTTCTGAGCCAATTGTCATTAGAAACCTACCAGTCACTCTTGTGGGTTCTTCAGCAACAAACAATCAGCACTCGCAAGCTGTCCTGAAGCACACGGCCCGATCTGGAGGAACTGAACCTCCAACATCATCGTGTACGTTCAAGTCAAGTTAGTTCGCATGGCATGTTTCAACAGTGCAAAAGCTTTACATAATTTATTTTTAAAAAATCCTCTATTCCCAAAATTAAAATAATCTACGCATCAAGTTTACTACTGCCCAATATTTTCAACCCTACGTCGGGGTGGAGCCAGCTGGCAGTCCAGGATGGCCTTCGTCTACTAGCGTCCTGTCATTTACACCTCACGCCGTCCCCAGCTGGCCTTCATCTACCAGCATCCCGCAATTTACGCCTCGCGGCATCCCCAGCTGGCCTTCATCTACCAGCATCCCGCCATTTACGCCTCGCAGCGTCCCTAGCTGGCCTTCATCTACCAGCATCATGCCATTTACGCCTCGCAGCGTCTCCAGCTGGCCTTCATCTTCCAGCATCCCACCATCTAACGCCTTTGCGGCGTCCCTAGCTGGCCTTCATCTACCAGAATCCCACCATCTAACGCCTTGCGGCATCCCCAGGCCTTCATCTACCAGCATCCCGCCATCTAACGCCTTTGTGGCGTCCTTAGCTGGCCTTCAACTACCAGCATCCCGCCATTCCACGCCTAGCGGCGTCCCAATAGTTGGTAAAACTCCAGAACCTAATGACAGAGAAAGTATTCACACCTCTGAGCTGATGGAACTGGTCTGTATTTACTTTTGGACAGTTGAGTTACATTAGACAATGGCTGTTATGACTCGAAGTGTATCTTTACATCTGGTGTGATTTTGCCTCGGGAAACCTGACTGAAAAATTCACGGATACTCATTGTCTTAAGGCTATAATTAAAGGTAAGGTTAATAACAAAATCATTTAAGTGTTAGGTGGCCGTTATCAGTCATTGTCAATTTAATCATTCTCCAATGGTAAATAAAGGAAAGAGAAAACGGTCTCCGATCGGAAAGTAAGCTAGCTAGCAGCAGCTTTAGCCACAGTTAGGAAAAATGTACACCACAGTCTGTCAGTGCTGTAACTTTTAGAGGTTTACTTTCTGTATCAACTTTAATAAAACAGTATTTACATGTTAGATAGCCGTTATTAGACATTGTCAATTCACCATTCTCTGTGTATAAAAGAAACAGCCTCCGATCGGAGAGTAAGCCAGCTAGCAGGAGCTTTAGCCACAGTTAGGTAAAATATACACCGCTGCCTGTTAGTGCTGTAATGTTAAAAGTTCACTTTCTATATTAATGTAAAATCACTGACATCTTTCAACACTGTTGTTTAGAAAAGCATTTTAAATATTGACATAAGCGCCATTTGCCAAATAATTTATATATTCTGGTGTGATTCATAATTGTATCCATCTTTCTCAATAGTAACCTACCTAACAACCTACCATATCTGGGATGGTCTTGTTTCTCTGTCCATGGTAGGTTCAGTCAATCAGCTGTGGGACTTCTGCTGCCTAATGTCAAATTATCATGAGCCTCTTGATTTCAAAGGAGACAAACCAGTACAGAGCCACCCTGCTTCTGCAAGTCAAGCAGCTGTGTTAGAAATTAAATCTTTGTGTATCTATCATATATATATATATATATATATATATATAGTACAGGCCAAAAGTTTGGACACACCCTTCTCATTTAATGGGTTTTCTTTATTTTCATGACTATGAAAATTGTAGATTAGATTGTAGAAAAACCTGACTGGGCACACCTGTGAAGTGAAAACCATTTCAGGTGACTACCTCTTGAAGCTCATCAAGAGAATGCAGAGTGTGTGCAAAGTAGTAATCACAGCAAAATGTTGCCACTTTGAAGAAACTAGAATATAAGGCGTATTTACAGTTGTTTTACACTTTTTTGTTTAGTACATATTTCCACATGTGTTAATTCATAGTTTGATGCCTTCAGTGTGAATC
>CAEFZX010007495.1:0-16977 GCA_903066825.1 Alfaro cultratus | reverse complement strand
GAAAATGGCATATTATTTGCAGATGATTAATTTGTTTTCAAAAAATCTTTTTAGACCAATTAGGTGAAATTGGATAATTTCCACGGCACGCACAGTGGTTGAAAAACACTGGGTTAGAAAACTGATCAGAACCTGATACAGAATCTATAGTGTCAAGATTAAGATGAGTACAACAAGATCGGGAATAAACAAGGAAATTTCTGAGTTTGAAAAGTTGAAAATTTGCTAGAAAAAAACGTCAAAATTTTTAGATTAATCTAAAAGATTTTTGACAAAAAAACATGGAAATTTCTCAATCTAAAAGTGAAAAATCTTCAACTTCTGAAACTCAGAAAATTACGAGATTTTTCGTGAAAATTTTTTAGATTAATCTCAAAATGTTGGAAGTCGTCATAGATGTGAGATGCAAAAACCATTAACTGAGTTTGAAAAGATAAAAAATTTAAACTTTTCACACTCAGAAATTCCCAAGTTTTTTCAAGAAAAGTTCTAAGATTAATCTCAAAACTTTGGATGCCGTTGTAGATCCAAAACACAAAAACCACTGACTGAGTTTCAAAAGTCAAAGATTTTACTGAAATTTTCACTTTTTTGTCTAAAAAATGTTTGAGATTAATGTCAAAATTTCTGAGTTTTTCCAACAATTTTTTTTTGATTTTTCAAACTCAAAAATCTCCAAGTTGTTTCTAGAAAATTTCTAAGAATCTTAAATCTTTTCTAGCATTTTAAACTCAGAAATTTATAAAATAAATCTTGATATATGTTTGTACATGGAAAACAAATTTTTAATAAAATGTGTATTTGTAAAAATTTACTTATGAACACAGATA
This sequence comes from Alfaro cultratus, assembly GCA_903066825.1. Lineage (NCBI taxonomy): Eukaryota > Metazoa > Chordata > Actinopteri > Cyprinodontiformes > Poeciliidae > Alfaro > Alfaro cultratus. Next base: position 16,147 of record CAEFZX010007495.1, on the reverse strand, counting down.
TGCCACCAAAATTAATCAAAAAAATTTTCCAGAAAAAAACTTTTAAAAGTTGCAATTTTTGACTTTTGAAACTCAAAAATGTCCTTGTTTATTTATTTTTTTTATCTCAAAATTTCTGAGTTTTTTCCAACAAATCTTTGACTTTTCAAATCAGAAATTTTCAAGTTCTTTCAAGAAAATTTCCAAGATTAATCTCAAAATTTCTGAGTTTTTTTCTGCCCATCAGATCCAGATCAAGAATCAAAGGACAAGAACAAAAATCTAACATCTGCAGAAAATCTCTTTCACAAATAGCTAAATTCTGTATTTGAATTATTTCTGTAAGAATCCACTGGGGGAAAAGAGAAGTGTACAGATAAATGTAGAAAAGAAGCAATATAACAAATAAATTCCCTCAATTTCCTCTAAAGGAAGCCGACACTCAGAAGAATAACACTCATTACTACAGCTAAACAACCTGAAGCTGTATCTATTATTCACTACCTGACATCCATGATGCATGATCAGCTGAGCGCTTTACAAGGCCGGGTCTCCTATTCCTGTCTACGGTGGGCAGATAATCACAAAAGGTGATAACATATCCGAGTCGGATCTCAGGTGAGGCAAAGTCATTTAAACGGCTGCACAGACCAGAACCATTAGTAAAAGCCGTGAAGGATTTCACCCTGAAACCCAAAGCGAGCGCTCACGAACAAAACGAGCAGCTCAGGAAAACGCTGGTTTACTGCGTTTTCACTGCAGTTTGGGTCACTGTTTAAATAAGATACAGAGGCCAGTAAAAGTATTCCTGTCACATTAACACCAAATAATTTTCTTTCATTTTAACCAGCGGTCTCTCTGAAGGAGCGAGTTACTCATAAATACCCACAGAGCCGGGCTTATTTCGATCCTATCCAGAAAAATCCCTTCATCAACCTCCCAAAGCCGGTAATCAAAGTGGAAGGCTGCTAATGCCGCAGACTGAGTGTGTGCTAATCCCATATCATGCACTTCCCCCCTCCGATGTCAAGCTACATGGGAAAAAACACTCATCTCACCTCAGGCCGAAGGTGTGCGACTGCTCGTACTGGAACAGTGAGTGGATCTTCACGTCCGAATCCACGGCAACCAGCCTGTCAATCAAATCCTGAAATGAGAAGCAAAACAAAAACAGAGCAGAGTAAGATTTTGAAATGCTACAGGGGTTTAATGGAAGGCCTTTGTGCTTTCCACTCACTCCCACTGGTATGTGTGGGTGTGAGTGGAAGGATGAATGGAAGCGCAAAGACGCCCTCTGCTGGCTGGGAAGGGAACTGCTCACAGGTATGGAGGATGGGATTTCTCTCAGGCTGTATTCGCTCTTGTTCGCCAACGGCTGTCGGCACAGAAGCTCCCAAACGGAGGAGGAGGAGGACAGGAGGTTGACCAGGGACAGGAAGGACTGGGGACACAGAAACAACAAGCTGGTGAAAAAAAATTTTTTAATTTAATAGAAATTAGGAAAGCACCAATCCACTTTGTTCACTTCCAATACCTGAGTCATGAATTTAAGCAAAAATACTTCAACTAATTCTGAATCTCACTTACAAGAACAATTACAAGTTATTTAAAAATGTCAAACTGATCATTTTTATTAAGAACGATGTCAATTTTAAAAGATTTCATGGTAGAACAATTGACTTGAAGGTTTGAATTAGGGATGCACCGATCCACTTTTTCCACTTCTTATACCGACATCTGAGACTTAGCATCAGCCGATACAGAAAAACAATACAAAATTGACATTTATTTGATAACTCTGCACAGTACAGAACATTTAAATACACCAATAGCGTCACAATCTTGGTCATTAGAGTTATAACAGCCAATTTAAAGTTAATAATGAAGAAACATGTAAACAAACATAAAAAAAGTGCAACAAACCTTTAAAATGGTTTAGAAAGTACAAGGATTCTAAATATAATGTAAAAAAAATAATAATAAAACATGACGTAGCTCAAAATATAGAGTTAGACTGAATAGATTTGCCCTTATTGATCAGTGGCATCGTCACTGATATCCGATCACCTGCAACTGCAGTGATTTTAATTAAAAATAAATAAAAATCAAGGTACAAATTTGAATTTATTGTGGATTTGCCTCAATTCTTCCATGTTTTTTAAATCATTCTTGCTTGCAAACGATTGATAGAAAGTTTTATGTAAAGATTGTGTTTTAATTAATGTTGAGATTATCAAAGTATATTAGGCTTTCATAAATAAAAAAAAATAATAATTCAAATTCAAAAAGAAGAAAATATACAGGATGAATCATAAGTTAAACATGTTTTTATTATCATAAATTAACAGATTAAGTAAATGTTTAGGATAGTATTTTTAAAGTAATTTATTGTTTTATTTTGTGTTTCTTGTGGATTTTGGTGAAAATCAGAGACTTTGCCACACAGTCTGGTGCTTTGAGGATTTCCTGAATACAACCTGGCAGCTGACACGCCGATAAGGCCGGATTTAACGCCTGTGGGGTCAAAGTTCACAGTTCACCGACGGTCTGGATTCAGTCGGACAGTTTCCCAATTTGGCAGCGCGCAACCTGATGCTTCAAGTTGAATTATTTAGACTCTTCTAGGCGAGAAAAGAGAGAAACATTTGGTGCAAAAGGAAACTAAAACGTTTCTAAATTTACAGAATTTAATTTCTAAAATTTTTTATAGCTGAGGACATTTGAGTCCAAAAACGTTAGTGGTTGGGGTTGTTATCTGTACATTTAAACTTCAGGAATAAAACAGTGGTAAAGGGTTTTTTACACTGCAAAAACAAAATATTAACAAGTACTTTTAATCTAATTTCTACAGCAGAAATCTTAGTTTTGTTGTATTTCAAGTGTACTAACTTACAAGAAACTTTTCACCAAGATACAGTAGTTTGTTTTAAGTCATTAATTCTTTAATATTGATGAAAATCTACTAGTTTTACTAAAATAATCCTGCAGTTGAACTAACACTCATTTTAATCAATATTAAGAAATTATTTACTTAAAACAAGTTTCTATAACTAGCTGAAAAGCTACTTGCAAGTTAGTTTTGTTTTATTTCAAGCGTACTAATATATTTACAGAAGAATATGTTATTTACTGAGTAACTGATCAAAACATTAACTTATTTTTTTACAAAAAGAAGCTATTGGCAATGTTGTTATTTTAGATATCAAATTAAAAATAATTAACATGATACAATCAGGAAAAATAAAGTTTTCATTATCAGTTTCTTTCAATTTAAATCTTTAACAAAAACTGCAAGTTTGTTTTACTTAAAACAAATTTGATCTTCATTTATTGAAATTACTTTCAGTGGATCAAGTATCCAGAAATTTACTCAAGAGTCGCGATACTTAATAGTAAAGTTACCGAATTGAAAGTAACAAATACAGTGTAATAAAGTAATTTTTTCCCCAAAAGAAGTAAATGTAACTGGTTGCTGTCCAACTCTGGCCACAAAGCTAAAGAAAAATTCTATATTTAAATTTATCTTTGGGATTATTAAAGTATTTATGAATTAATTTATGGAGGAACCAACAAGTAACACAATGTCAATTGAATTATTCCACATTTCTCCACCATGGTTTGTAAAACATTCTTGAAACAGCAAAATAAAATCAGTTGTTTGCAGTTCATAAATTTGCCACTAGATGTCACCAAGTCATATAGAATATTGAGCAAATTCTCCAACAAATATTAAAATTAAGTGATTTTTTTGTTGTTGGTTATTTTAAATAAATAAATACACTGAAACATTAATGTGTTACTAAGCAGCTGTAGTAATTTTAAGTAGCACCGATAGAAACATTTTGGCCGATATCGGTGTTTGACAATGACGTTAATGAAACTTTTTTATTTTAGACCTGAAGTCCAACTAAAAAAAAGAACAAACAATCAAACCGATATACATATATTGACCAGTACATATATTGAATTTATTTTATTTTTTCTCTGCTTCAGTTAAACACCCCACAATCCTGCGCTGCAGTTCTATTTCTGTCAAATAAATGACGCGATTTTTCACTTATGGGATCAATACCAATATTTCAAACATTGACACCGATGTTGATGCAGATGTCATTCATCCCTAGTTTAACCTAACTTGTTTCTGAGCTGCCATATGTAGCTTTATTTCTTTGTAATTGACTCAAATTTTAATGTAGGAAAATAATCAAATTAACAAAATATGGGTTTTAATAATTCTCAGCTAAAAAAATAAATAAAAATGTAGAAACTTCTGGAAATATATTGTGTAAAGAAACAGTTTGAAAGACGATATGACCTTTAAATGTGGCTTAAATTTCTGCTTTTATGCAGGGCCGGCCAAAGCCATTTTGGGGCCCTAACTAGACTTTAATCCCCCCCCCCCAGTTCATCCCAACATGTCAACAGATGTTTCACCATTGTGTGTAACGTACCTACTTTTGTAAGTAACTTAAAAATGCTCTAATTATTTAGCATTTTGAAAAGCAGAGTGATATTAAAGTGTATTTAACTATTTGACAGTAATAATGAATTAAAATTTATGTAAAGTATGTCTATTACTACTAAATAAAAAAATGAGATTCACGTTACCTTCTTATATAAAAATAAACATTTGTAATAAAAAAATACAGCTGTTGTGGCGGCCATAAGCAGCTGCTCAACTCGAGTATGCTTTGGGCCGGCTCTGTCCATGCGCTTACCTTGAGGCAGCTTCTGTCTATGGAGTCCATGGGTGTCGGTTTGGGTCTGACGACTCTGGCATCGTCACTTCCACATTCCAGAGCCGACCACAGATCCACAACCAGCAATCTGACAAAACCTAGAGGTAAAATCATTACATCTTTACCAGCGCTGAAATTCAACTGTCAGTAAAACTTTTAGTGAAAACAAAAACAAATGTAGCTTAAACACCTTCAGTTTAAGATAGAAGTTTTATTTAATTTTATTGAAAATTGGGCTCAGAAGATTGATTTTGTTGGTAACTTTCTGTAATCTACAAATAATGCAAAATATAAAAACACTCCTTGTGTTTTAATAAATATTCATTATCAAGTTGCACATCATTCAAATCCTGTTTGTAGCTTTGAAAAATCTAAAGAATGAATTTTTTGTTGATTTTCCAGTTTCTACAAAAACTAAATCTCACCAAGTAATTTAGTGCAAATATCTTAGTAAATTTGAAATAAGACAAAACTAACTAACTTTTCAGCTAAATATAGGCACTTAAGTCAATAATTTCACTTATAAAATGGGGAAAATGCCTTGTTCACCATTAGTAAGGAATTATTTACTTAAAAAAGCTCCTATATCTTGAAGAAAAAGTTACTAGTAAACTAGTTTTGCTTTATTTTAAGTGTATAAATATATTTCCACTAGAAACTAAACCAAAAATACTTGGTAAGATTTGGTGTTTCGGCAGTTTGAAAGCCTTAATTTCACTTCATATTTTCTTTTCATTGTGGTCAAATATTTCAACCTTTGTCTTAAACTATAAATTTTTACTCCAGAATAGATTTGGCTCATTAATTTGAGCAGTTTTGAGCCGATAGCATCGATTGTGGAGCAGCTGTGACTCACCGACCAGATAATCCGACTTCATCTTGTTAAATTGAGACAGTTTTAAAGTTTTAGCATCACTTATCAAAAGATTTAAATGAATCCATAAACCATCTAAGTTTGAGTCTATTCTAAATAAATTCACTTCTTGCTTTTAAAACTCACTGAAATTTTAAGTTGTATAAACTAAAGACCTTTCTGAATGAATACGTACAAACTTTTCACAATATTTCCTCTTTTTATACCAAAATGTACTCAAACTTGACAGTGAACATCCTCTGAGATGAACAACAACAAAATTCTTCACAGCAGCTGCACAGAAATTTCCAATTCAAGCCTCAAGCATCCCAGCTGGCAAGTGTTTGTTTGTACAAATGAGCACTTTGTTACCTGAGCTGTGCAGAGCTGCAACCCCTGGAGCTGTCGCCGCTACCTGTGTCACCATCACTCCGTATCCAAACTTCTCACAGCGACTCACCTTCAGCAAAAACACGAGCAAGAAGACGCAAAACTGTTCAACTGCACAGCTGTGTGCTTTAGAAACAACCAGAAAAGGAGCAGAAAAAAAAACACATTCAAGAAATTTCATTAATTTCAACATAATAAAAAAAAAAGCCAAACTAAAATCAAACCAAGTGCTGTAATTAAAGTGCAATGTCCAACAGAAACAGTAATTGCAAAGCCGTGCAGAGAATGTCAGTAAATTGGGCCCAAAGCGATTTGGCTGAGATTTGCATGTAAGACTGGGCATATGCGTGTCCTCAATATAAATCTTACAAATCCTGCTTCAGTATCTGAGCACCAGCTGAATACTGAACAGATAAACAGACTTTAGTAAACAACACTGCGTCCTTCAGGAGGAGGAGGATCAACAAAACAAATGCATTCTTCAGGAAAAACAAAGACGTGAGAAACAGTTCAGGAACAAATGTTTTAAAGATGAAGCAGAAGAAACAGCAGATTCTGCCTGTTTGTACTGCTTAATTACTGAAAGATACAATTCAAATGTGTTTTTTTTTTTCTTTGGTTTAGACTAAACCTTTGATTTACAGGGATTTGTAAAAGTTTGAAGTATTTAATTTATGAGATTTTCAATGGATTTTACAACTACACATCTGAAAAGTGCGGCATGCATTTAACCCCATTGGACTCTCCTGTTTTAAAGGTATTCACCATTATTTGTAACAATAAACTTTCCCTGAGAAACATTTATTTAAAATATAAAAACACGGCAGCAGGCTGTTTGGTTTTCATAGATTTAATAAATATGCTACAGCGCTAGCTAGCTAGCTACCTCCATCCAGCCAGAACAGTAATTTTTATGCAATAAGTAATATTCAGCTGTTTAAATTTGAACCAAAGCGCATTGAAAATGAAGCCAATGCAGAAATGACAACAGGAAAATGAAGATGAGGAGATAGTCGGCCAAAAAAATCAGCTGTTTAAGTTGCTGCTGCTTGGAAATGCTACTAAAAAGAAGAACACATGCTGCAAATAGCTCCAGTTTCAGACTCAAACTGTTTATGTTAAACATTAAATTTCCTCAAATATATAAGAAAGGTGCGTTACAAAGACTTAAAGATGCTTCATTCACTCGTTAAACATCCATTATCTTCCAATTTGTTTTGATTTTGTGCTAGCTACTGCTAATGGTGTAAAATATAATAAAGTAATTACACATCACAAACAACAACTTTTATGTTAATGGGAACATTTTAACATATTTAAAATTGTTAAATATTTTAAATATGTTAAAACTAGTTTTAAAGGAACTAGTCCCTTTAAAACTCTGAAGACAGTATTTTTAGGTGTATACAGCATACACCAGTCTAAAAACTAAAAAATATCCTGATTAATTCATTCAGATTCTCAGATAAAAGTTTGGATTCTACAAAAAAGAAAAAAGTTTTTATCTTTGACGTTTACTGTCACAGTTGAAGGTAAAAATCCCTCCTAGCATGATTTATTTCGTCGTTCCTAAGAAGTTTTCTAATACTCAAAACATATATCCCATAAACTTTGACCTGCAATTAATGCCCACCACTACGTTTCGCATTTCTGTTTATAAAAACTACATACAATATATAGTTCTACAAAGCAACTTTGTGTCGCTTTATCACATAAAATCCCAATTAAACGTACTTAAGTTTGTGGTTGAAATAGGACAAAATGGGTGTGAATACTTTTTCTAAACTCTAAACACACAGTTTCAGTTCTCCATTTATCTCAGATGTTAAATAAGCCTCCACAAAGTTAATAATTTCAAGAACAGAGACATAATTACTGTATATTGATACCAATTCTTATCACTAAAAAGTCGATGGTTCTTCCAGTGAAGGCAGGATTATATACCTGGCTTACATATTAAGGAAGGTACTGAGTAAAACTTTTGTTCCAGGTCAATAATGTGTTTGAATCATCATTGGATGAGTCAAACATTAAAAAAATAGCTGTTCACTCCGATGCCACATTTAATTTTTTACATGGAAGTCGAAATTACAAGACTGTCTGTAGAAACACAAACAGATGTTGGGAAGGAAGGTCAAAGTTCCTGAGTCACAGCTACTGATAAACTTTATCTGCAGTTTTGAGGGATATTTTTCACCATTTAACCATCATAACTTATAGAAATCATATTATGAGTAGAATTATCAAAGAGTCATATGAAAACATAGAAGAATATAAGCTAACATTAGCCTACTCTTTTGGAGCAGAGGTCATGAGCAGAAATGGAAATTTAATGCAGATTTTGTGCAAAAATTTTTTTGCCCGTTTAATCTAAAACACTTTTAAAAACAAGGTTTGTGACAATATGCTTTCTGAAATCTGATGGTCCGTTGACTGATTCATAATTGATAGAAAACAGTACTTACTGGGAGATTCTGATTTACAAAATTTGAACCAAGTGAATCTAAAACTTTACCACTTTAGGAAGTTTAGGTATTTTATTGATCTTAAATGCAAAATTATATATTTATTACACAGTTTTGGCTTAATTACTGCTCTGAATATCTTGGTTTTTCAGCAAGATGACATTTTTTGAGTGTATACTCCAACTAACAATTAATCGATTACTGTTTTAAATCGATTAATCACAATTAATCGTTTCAGCTCTATAGTCTAGTGTCTAATGCAGATATTAAATATAGAAAAATATAACTGCATTGATTCAGGGAATCTTTTTATGTGTTTTCTTCATGTAAAGCACTTTGATGATGAAATATGCATTACAATTAAACTTGAATAAACCCAACAAGTAAACAGATGAGGAATAGTAGTGAAGATTAGATAAGGTTATGACAGAAATGTAAAAGAAGGTTCAGATTTTATTAATTCACTGTTTACCTGCAGTTTTTTGGTGAAGCGAGAGAACATGTAGGAGACGCATTCGTTGATGGCACCTGTCTGCTGTAGCAGCAAATGGCCTCTAGGGGTCGCAGCAAAGTTCAGCAGACTGCCCAGCAAAGTTTCCTCCCAGACAAGCCTGTTCCAGAACCACAAAACCAAAACAGCAGAATAAACCTCAGAACAAAACAAACACGGATAAACTCTCAATTTACAACTTTTGTACTGAGAAATGTCCACATTTCGGCTGTTCAAGATAATCTAAGACGCATCTTAAAAACTGGTTTATTACATATTTATTAGTCTTATGAAGGGATTCTTATAATAAAGGCAAAAACATTTGATCTTTTGACACTTTAAGATGTTTCAGAACAAAATAAAACAAACAACTGAATACAGAAGTATCACCAATTAATTATTATAACAATTGTCCAAAATAACATCACATTTTTTGATGAAAAAATATTGGATGGCTCTAATAGAAATATTTTAAAACATTGTGTTTAGTTCAATACGCCAGAATAAACTATGGGAGGAGATTATCTGAGATCAACTGATAACTTAAACTTGTTTTTATGATCTTGTGTCAATTATTAATACTTCACAAAATATCACATCATATCAACAGTTTTCCATAGTAATGGATTCAAAGGTCTGTTATTAGCTGCTGTTATTTTAGGGTTTTTGAGTTTCTGAGCTTTTATTGGTTAATTATTAATAACAGAAGCTACATGACTTTTTATGTTTTATTTTACATGAGAACAATTGTTAAAGGCAGTAAAGTTTATGATCAAACTACTATTAAATTCTTTGCTGTGATTAGTCAAGTGAATATTAAATAATGAGTAAAGCGTGTGGCACCATTGACCTGTTTTATTGTCATTTCATGATTGAAATCGTGTGTGTGTGTGTGTGTGTGTGTGTGTGTGTGTGTGTGTGTGTGTGTGTGTGTGTGTGTGTGTGTGTGTGTGTGTGATCTCACATGTTTGCCGTTTCCTGGGTGGACGGTCCAGTGCAGGATCCAGAAATAGGAGTTGGGATCCTTTCTGATAAAGAACTCGTCTTTAAAACAAAAACAAATGAAAAATTCAGACCAGAAGAAATCACTTAAGTCATCATATCATAATAAACTAATTTTGTATGTTTTTCTATCTAAAAACAACTAAATACAGCAGAGAATCATGAAGATATCCTCAGTTTTGCAATAATTTGGATGGTTGTTTTATAAACGTTTTAGTTTGTGTCACATTTAAATAAACTTCAGTCCTTCAGGCTGGATGTTCGCTCTATTTTAAAGGTTTTTTTAGCAATGAGAGTCGATATCGTCACAAAGTCAAAGCAAGACGAAGGAAGCAAATAAGAAGAAATGATCAACTAACAGCGACGGCTTTTTGTGGAGGATTGACTAAAACATCTGCAGACGAATCTGCTTGGATGTTCAGTCAGAACTGAGTGGTGGGATTGTGAAGAGATGCATCAATAAATTAATATCTGTCTTTATATGGAATAAAGTTCTTGGTGTTCCCGATCCATCTATTCAGTCTAATTCTACGCTTTATTATTTATCTTACATTATATTTAGAATCTAATCTCACTTTCTAAACCATTTGCAGGAATTGCTGCAGTTTATTTTTTACATATTTGACAAGAAAGTCAACCTATTGCTTTCGTAAGTTCTTCATCGTTTCTCTTAAATTGAGCTGACTGAACAAATGAAACTTGTTTTTGTATGTTTGACCGAGCCTGTAAAGCAATTTCTAGATTTAAATGTGATGCATTTGTGCAGAGTTATCAAATAAATTAGTAATTCGGTATATTTATGTCTGTGTTTAAAGAAACTTTTTAAGCAAATTCAGCTGTTTTTCTGTATCTGTTGTTTTTCGGAAGTGAAAAATGTGGATCGGTGTATCTCTAATAAAAACTTTTATGTCAAAAATGTCATCATTGACATAAAATCTGATTATATATGGGCAAAAAAAGGCGTATTTGGGTCGTTTTTGCCTGCAGCGTGAAGGGAATTCAGTTTGAGCCACTATTTATGTAAATTAATGAATCCAGGGTGTCAGATGTGATCTCAGCTTATTTAAAATCCCTGAATTATTTCCACCAACAATAACCTGCTGATGAAACAAGTTATTGCAGTTTTGCAACAGGGAAACACTAAAAACAGGCACAACGCACTTTTAATCTAAAAAAATAATGTATTCAATCTAAATGAAAGTCTACACAACCTGTGCTTTATTTTATCTAAACCACAGAATAAGAAATCATTAGTACTTTACTTTCCTTTAATAAAATATTGAGTACAGATCTGAGTACATTTTGGCTGGTGCTTGACTCTGCAGCTGAATAATTAATATTTAACACAAATTCAATAAAATCAGGAGGAAGTGAAGCGAAACAATGAAGTCCACAGATTTAACTGTTAAATACAAGTTAATTTTTGACATAAATGTTTTGAGTTAAAAAGAAATCAGCTGCAAAAGAGCGAAAATATGTAGTTGCTGATGATTTTGCTGTTTAACTGAAGTTCTCATCTTTCATTTGTTTCTCAGCTGACAGTTTTATAGTTTAAGTTTTGTTTTACTTTAAACATAAAAAAGTATATAAATGAAACTATGTTGTTATGATTGGGATTTATTCCAAAACCTACATAATCCAGGCTATAATGGATAACTAATGCAACACTTTGCAGCATCTGGCTGTCGTTTACATCTCTCCAGATTCCAGCTGTATTTACAGAAACATTTTTATATCTAAAAATCGAGGCTGTTGAACCATTCGATCCTGAGCCTTCAGTTTGGTGCTGTAGGAATAAAATTTCCCTTTTTCTTTTCTCGACAGTCCATCAAGTTGTAGGACACCATATTACATTCACATAAATAAAATTAGCAGTAAAAACAAATAAGAAACAGCACAGAAGAGTGTGAGGGTCAAGTGTAACTAAGTCCTGATAGATAAAGATGAAGGGAAAGAATTACACAAAAATTCACATTTTGCATGTTTTTGTACTTCCATTTGTGTCTCAACTGCTTTTAAAACAAACCAACCATTTAAAAAATACAACAAACAGTTTTTGTTGTATGCAAACATCTATTTGAAGCCATTTTCATATGAGTGTAAACATTGAGTTAGGGGGCGTGGCCAGCAGCAGCTTATTTGGATTTAAAGTGACAGAGGACCTAAAACAGCTCATTCTGAAAGGAGCAAAAATACTAAAAACATTTAGATTTTGTGCAATAAATGTAACAAACATGTTTTGTATCACCCATGAACCAATCCTAACCTGTTCAAGAAAGCATAATATGTCACCTTTAAATGAGTAATTTTTACGAAAACACCAATTTAGTTGTTTGTAGGACTGAGATGGAGCATGAACCATGGGATGTTGCAGTTGTACCTTTTTCCAAGCAGCAGCGATGGCTTTGTGCAGGCCATATGTTTGCAGGACCTGCAGACCCTCACAGGTGTTGTACATCTGTCTACAAACAAAGATGAAAGCCCCACATAACGTCTGAGACGCGTCTGATTCACTTAGAGGTGGCAGGGCTTTCTTCAGCAGCCTCAATGTGAACTGGACGACGATGTGAGCAGCAAAGGTTCTGCACAGGAAACAGAAAACACCTAGTAAGAGATAAAAAAAAAAACAATATCTGTGTGCACAGCATGCAGGGTTGGTGCAGGCAGAAGCTGCACAAAACATTACTTAGTAAGTCCTCAATCCTGTAATGTTGTAACAAATTGATTACTTCATCTATTTCAGATTAATTAATTATGATTAATCATAATGACTTTCTGCTTACAGGCAACAAAAACCCATTTGAGTTGCTTCATTAAAATGTTTTGTTGCTAAAATACAGCAAACGGCTGTTATTGGACAGAATAATCCAGAGGTGTCCAAACTTCTTGGAACATAAATGTTTGTTGTTTTTTGTTTCTGCTCAACAATAAAATAAGTACTAAATATTTTAGTCCAACAAATAAAATAGTCAGATTTGTTGAAGGAAAGGAATATCTAATCATTAGAGACCCAAAACATTGATCATTTATTTTGGGTTAAACTGAAACTGCAGTCTATTGAACGTGACTCAGGTCAGCCTGTATTTGAAAAAGGTGTAATAGTGTAAATAAAAGCAGATTTGGGATCACCAAGGTCTGCGTTAGCGTACCAGGCAGTGGATTACAACGGCATATTAAGGCCATTATAGATGGAAAAAATAATAATTAATGTGAATTTCTGCCAAGAAACTCAGAAATTTTTTGATTTTCTAGAAAAAAAATAAGGAAATTTCTGAGTTTGAAAAGTCAACTTCTGAAACTCAAAGTTTCAAGTTTTTTTTCTCAAAAAACAGATTAATCTCAATATTTACTCCTTTTATTCTATCTATAACGTCCCTAACAAGATGTGGTGGTGAGTAGATGTGGTCGTATTTATCATGAAATCAAAGGAAAAGCAGAAAGCAAAGTTATTAAAAGATTAACACTTTGTGTTGTATCTGACATTTTTGTGAGATTTTAATTTGTGGGTTATAGTTTTGTCCTAATTTTTAAAAAAAAAAGTCTCCATCTGCATCAACCACTGATGCTGGTGGGACAAATTTGTAGCATTCATAAAGCACCTTTTAGGGTCAAACAATAACACATAAAGTAGATTTTTTAATCTTGATATTTAAAGAGGTTTAATCAGTGTCTTACTTTTCACTGTGGGCAACAACAAGGTTCTTCTCGTACAGGAAAAGCGCTAATCCTCTGTCGGTGTTTGCGATGCGAGCCAAAACGTCGGCGATGAGAATCAGAGTGGCTGCAGGATTCTTCAAGTTAGTCTGGAATAAACACAAATTAACAAATTTACCTAAGAGCTTTCAGAAAAAACATGGTAATAATGAAACAATATTATTATTTTACTCAAATTATTTTTCCTGATTTTTGTAGATTTCTTAAATGCAGCAGTTTAAGTGAGAAATATTCAATTTAAAGTCTTACATATGAAAAGCATTTGTAAAATGCTTTTCATATAGTTTTCACACGGTTTCGGGTCGAAACCAAGTTAATACAGTATCGATATACCGATACCGATACTTTTTATTACTTAAGTTTGATATATCATTAAACTTTTGAGTATTTTTTTATTATTTTGCTGTAACCTGGAATAAACACAATACTTTATCATATTGTTTTGTTATGAAACAAGAAATATACATTTAAAATAAACAATGCAAATCTATGTGCATTTTTTCCTGAATAAATAAAGTGCAAAACAACAAAAACAATTTTTTGGAGATACTGACTTGAAATTGATATCGATATTTAGGATCGACTCCAAAAGTTTATACATTTTACATAAAAGATAAAAACATGTAAAAATGTTTCAGCAAACACAAAATTATTATTTTTATTTCTTATTTTAAAAAGAACTGAATAATTCGTTTATTTGCATCTTTAATGTATTTCTAATATTGTATAAATATTTACATTACGTGGTTTAATGAAAAATCTGTACAACATTTGCATTTTTTATCCAATTAATTGTCCAATTGATCGATTACTGAAATAATTCTCAGTTAAAGTCCTACTTCAAATTAGTCCATTCAACACAATAATGTACTAAAATCTCCTACAGGGGAAGCAACAGGGATGAAAAAGAGAATAATCTAACTTTATAGATGCAGATTGGACTGTAGATCAATAAATACCAGCAGATCTAAATGGACTAAACCAACATTATAAATTGAAGTTTCTCTGCGATGATGTGAGACAGCATAAATTTAAGATATTGATGCAAAATGTGGTTTAATCTGCTGTTAAATTATACAGTACACCTGATTTGCCCTGCAGCGCTGATGCTTTTCCATTAGGTTTTCATCAAACACCCAACGTCCCATGCACCTCTTTTTGTGAAATTGTAAAAAAAAGGGATGATTTCTTACGTCTCGACACAGAAACATTGTACTGTGACTTTGGCCTTATGAGCTATAATTTTGTTTTATGACGGCGCTGCTCAAGTCTAGTCCTGGAGAGCTACTATAGTTTTAGATTAATCTCTTCTCCAACACGCCTGAATCAAATTAATGGATCGTTACTGGGCTTCTGCAGAGCTGAATGACTGAATGTGGATGAGGGAACTGAGGAGTTCTGGGGCAGGAATGTAAGTAAAAGTTGCAGGACTGGACTTGGGCCCCCAGTTTATGATTTCTATCAGCTCATAAAGTGTGTGTTAGTGTGTGTTGGAGAGACGGACCTGTTGTGCATTGAGGAGAGCAACAACAGGTGCGAGCAGAGTCTCAATAACAGGAGTCTGGTGAAGACAATCAGCAGCACATTCTGTTCGTTCACATAACATCCACAGCACCTCCATCACCAGACAGCTGGGCGACAGCGAGCCTGAAGGCACGAAGCAAAACACAAACTGGTTAAATACGTTACATAATGTCCACATGGTGTCCTGTGAAACAACAACTGCACTTCTGTTAACCATAGAACTGTGCTAATTGAAATTATGAAAATAAATTCAAAATATGTTTTCTGATTAAATGTTTTTGCGCTGAGGTGGTTTTTACGACACCGTCTTCGGTACATTTCCACCAAAGAAGAAATCTGAGAATAATTTCAAAGACAAGGAAATTTCTCAGTTTGAAAAGTTGAAATTTTCCCAAATAAAAAAACTCAGAAATTTTTTGATTAATCTCAGAAATTTTCTAGAAAAAAACATGAACATTTCTGAGTTTGAAAAGTAAAGAAGTTTCACCAAAAAAAATAAAACTCAGAAATTTTTAGATTAGTATCAGAAATTTTCTAAAAAAACAAACAAAAAACTGACGTTTGAGGAATTTCAAAAGTTTTACATTTGGAAGAAAAAAACTCAAAATTTTGAGATTATTCTGAAATTCTCTGGAAAAACAGATGGAAATTTCTGACTTTCAAAAGTGGAAAAATTTTGATATTTGGAAATTTTGAGTTTGAAAACTCAAAGATTTTCCACTTAAAACATGGAAAAATGTCTTGTTGTAATTGAAATAATCTACCAGTGGAACTAGTACTTTTTTTAACCAATATTAAGGAATTGCTGACTTAAAACAAGTTCATATTTCTTTCTGAAAAGTTATGTGGAAGAAAATTGTGTTTCATTGAGTTTAATTAAGGTTTAATCTTCATATAATCCTGTTTTACCTTTTAATATTAGAAGAGTTTTAAATATATATATAGGGTGTGCTTATTAGATCCAGAGAGTCAATAAAATGTATTCATAAGT